>MU223073.1:602965-617023 GCA_018584345.1 Thuja plicata | reverse complement strand
GTACATTTTATTGCTCACATTTCTGTTATTCGTTTAGTAGTCATTGCGTACTTGATTTGCATTCACTTGTGAACCTTTGCTACTAACCCCCGCCCTTGGAAAGCTGTGGGAAACCGGAGAGAGAGGCATACAGTTACCTATTAAAATATATGGACTAGGATTCATAATAATGCAAAAGAAAGGCTATGATGGTTGTAGTGGTATTAGAACACATAAGAAAGATATCATAGAACCTTTTGTTCCCCAGATGCAACCTAGAAGCAAGGGACTTGGATTTATACCATTGTGAATTGGCTCTTCAAGTACTAAGGTACCCTTGTGCGAAAAAATGGATACCCCTAATGATGATATGATCTTTTAGGGGACATGTCTAAAAATTGATTTTAATGAATAGGAATGGAAATCCTATTCTTCTAGACCTTATACCCTTGACCATATCTTTTTTGACCCTAATTACTTACCAGTCAAAGATAAACATGTGGATGATACCTCTCCCCTTGTCAAAACTTGTCTTCACACATGGATCGATACTTTTTTGGATCCTAGAACCACTTCTAAGGATGATGTTAGTGACATTGATATGACCGACATTTATATCTTTACCATTATCCCTGAAATCCAAAAATTGTATAATGCTAATGATGACATGCCTTTAGTTTACCACAAATTGATAGATTGGGACCAATAAGGACCGTTGAGCATTTATCACTTCAAAAATGATGAAGCCTTAGTCAAATTCTTTGAGCTCCAAGAAGGCATACAACTAGGTTATCACAAATTAAGATTTGTAATTGATTTAAATGCCACAACATATTGTGGGGATTCAACTCCATATTCCAGTTGTGAAATTTAAAAAAAAAAAAAGAATAGGTCTTATGGTGGAAATTGAAAGGTTCCATTAGACTGCAAAAAATAAAAAATAAAGGATGTATCTGAGGGTGAAAACCTCTCTGAGGCACTCAAGGATGGAATATTGGACATACTCCCTGTTGTGGGTCCACAACACACACCCCATTTCTTGGTCCTCTGACCATGGGGAGACCCCTTTTTTTGTCTTTTGCTTTGGTTCATGTCTGCCCCTTGTGTGAAATCCAATCAACCCTCACAGAAATTTACTTAAAACAAGGAAGAAGGGAAGAGAGCCCCTTTTTCAGCCTTTCGACCATTTCGGCCTTTCGAAGTATTTAGGTACTCTGAAATACTGATATGGCTGAAAGTCCAAAAACCTAGCCCTTTCGGTGCTTTTAGCCACTGAAAACACCAAGAGGCTGAAGGCTCTCTCTCAGAAATTGTCAGCCTTTCGGAGTCCGAAACCCCTAAAATGACTGACGTCAACCTGCGGGTTATAAATAGTGGAGTCCTTCATAATTTAATCACTTGTCATTTTTTTTCCTGCCTGCAATTTTGTCTGCTCCTCCTCATCGACTGCTTGCATTCTCGAGCCGTCTGGTTTTCCTCCCGCACCTAGTCCTTTTGAGGAAGGTTCTTCTCGCCCGCCTTGGGTTTGTGCTTTTGAGTCTCGATCTAGGGTTAGCTTCTGCCCTTAGTGCTTGTCTAGCCTAGGGCACCCTATTTCTTGGTGTCATCAGGCCTTTGTGCCTTCGTGTTTCGATAGGCACATCCCTCCCTATCGAGCATAGGGTTTCCCAGTTTCCCTTCACCTTCATTTTTGGGGTTTCCTTTCTTCTTTTTTTTCATCGGTCGCGGCCATTGCAGCAAGTTTTTTTTGTTTTTCGGCCTCCGAAAGGCCAAAAAATGGATCTCCCGAAAATCATTCGGCCTAAGTGTCATTTTGGACTTATCGATCTTTTGGACCTCCAAAAGGGCCAAAAGACTGAAAGGTCCAAAAAGGCCGAAAGCCTCCCTGCATCATAATGTTCAACCTTTCAGGGTTCCTCGACAGTTTCGGACGTTCGGCGTCCACTAACAAGCACTTCGCACTTTCGGCTCCTGAAAGGTCCGACAAACCTTATTTTAAAAAAATAACCTTTTCATAGGCCGAAAGTGGAAAAATTTTCACTTAGATGTTTTTTTTGCTTTCCTAGCTTAAATTGTTCTTTTTTTCAATAAGCTACTGATTACTTGTTTTATTTGCAGGAATGACTGAACCAAAGATAACCTCTCCGATGAAGTATCAGTATAAAGGAAATACCTCAATTTCTAAGTTGGGGAACAAGCATAGTGAGATAACGGATACCAACATCGACAAAGTAGACTAGAATGAGTTCCTAACTTAGTGTTCTCATCCTGAAAATAGATCTGACGATTGCACCGCATTGGTCCTAAGTGGGTTGGTGAACGCAGCTGCACACCCGGTAGCTGTCTCATCTTCAGAGCTGATCATCATCCTGGCTCACCACTATGACTCAGATAAAAGGGTGGTTGTAAACACAGAGGGTCAGGTAGTAATGGATATAAGGCTAGATATCATTGAAGATGTTTTCCACCTTCACAAAGGCATAGATAAGTTCTATGACTTCCATATTGGGAAGGGGACCAAGTGGTTCAAAAATAGAGAACAGACATTAAATGAGATGATGATCAATGAGTACCTCAAGCAGCCTCTTCTAAAGAACAAATTAGACAAGATAGACCTCCGAAGAGGCTATATGAAAGATGACATTCAAGAAGCCATCACATTAATAAGCTAGGTGTATGGGTTACCACAATCCACTCAACTTGAGCACTGGATGATCCTGTTGATAGAAAGGATCTAGGAACAAAAGGCAAGATTTGACTGGGGCACTATTATGAGTGAAAATTTGGATGAGCAATTGACAGCAGTAAAGCATAATCCTAAGTTCTACATGAGCACCTACGTGGTTTACTTACTAGTAGCACGGGAAGATTATCTAGGCCTTACCAAGAAGGGGAATCTAAATGACCTGAATGTGTGGCCCCACATAGTATACCCACAGCTAATAAAGATGATGCACATGCCAGAGGATTCCAATGACTACAAGATAGTCAACGATGCATTCATATTTGTAGTCATCTGATATATTGAAGGTGACTTTGCTAAAAGAATGTCAAAAGAAGCTACTGCTAAGGTAAGGGCCATTGGGGCCTATTTTATCCAGTTCAGGACATTCACATACATTCGAATAGCTAGGTCAACCTTGCAACCAAAGAAGCTGCCCAGGTACCCATCTGATTGGATATTTATACTGGAGATGGCTAGACAGCTCGCAGATGCATCTGAACATATAAAACATAAAAAGAAGCATTGTTGGGACTTTCCTATCTCTTTGGGACCATACACACTGCAAGACATGAAAGTTTTCAAATCCTTGGCTTTTGAATGGGATGATTGTCCCTTGCAGTTCTATAATATAGTGCGAGCCAGTTTTGATCCTATAGGTACTTACAGCCACATTATTGGCAAGTTCTACATACATGAGCCACACTTGGAGGATCACTGGATAAACTGCATAAACGATCATGAGGTCAGGCTTCGGGATTATTGCAGAATGAACCTCACTCTAGAAAAAGAGGTATTAAAGGTTCCTTTTCCCTCAAAGGTTTGGGAATGTGATTCAGATGAGGTCTTAGAGGACATTTACACGAAAGATAAGTTATATGAATGGCCAATCATGAACGCAGAGGTGGATAAGGATGAAAATGATGACATGGACTTCTGGGCGAGGCATGTGATAAAGACCACCATAACTTGGATCAAGAAGCCACACAAAATGAGTCCAATCACGGTAAAAACATTGATGGAGCCCCCAAGGAAAGTAGAAAAATAGCGAGGGGAGAAGTCCACAGTTCCTAAGTACAAGAAAGCTCCCCCTCAAAAGCCAAGAACCATGTATGGTCATGAATGACCAGTTGAATATGGCTATAATCATAGGCCCAAGAAAACTAGAATGATAGGCCAGATTGACCCACCAGCAGGGTCGTCACAACCCCTATCAGGTGAAGGCCCATCTACCTCTGGCAAATCTCCCCCCACCGCTAAGAAGAAAACATATAAGTGGAAGAAGAGTTCTGAATCTCTGCGGTTAGAAATGGTACAAGAAGGGTCTAAGGAATCAGAATAAGATGAGCCCCTAGTCCAAAGAATGAGATTACAAAAAAGGAGAGAAAAGGAAACTACCAAGAAACATAAAGAAGATCCCAAAGAGCAGGATAATCCTTTGGATACCTTAGGATCAGATGAGTTTATGATTTCTGATTTTGAAGGACTTGAAGGATTTTCGGATCACAGCCAAGATATAGACACTAGAGCTCCATCGCTTATTCAGCCCCAGGTAATCCTCACTCAACCACTGGTCTAATTCACCAACCCTTCAGTAAATGTCCCTACTACACAAGTGGGCCCTAGTTCCACTCAAGAGCCTGAGGTTCAGGATAGTGGGATAGCCTGAGTCACTACTACAGATCATATAGCAGGAAAAGTACCAGTTTCCACTCCACCATCTCATGTCCCTACTCCACCATCTTCTCTACCACCTCCAATTCCTACTCCACCACCATTAATTCCAACCCCAACACCTACTCCTATGCCAAATCCACCCTACTCTACTACCATTCTCCCATCTCCCACTCCAGCCATATCAACACCTACTCCACCAACATCAATCCCTTCAACATGTGCCACCTAGGTTTCCAAAGAAGCAATGAGTACTAAAGATACATCACCTTTCCAGACCACGCTAGAGGCCATGACCGGTCTTAGGTCAAACATATCAATTGACCCTTCCACCGAAGAGGCCCTGGACAAAGGAGGGGAAAATGTGGTAACTGAACGAGGCGAGGTGGAGATGGAGAAGGAAGAAGGGGAAATGGATGTGGGTACAGAAGGGGAAAGAATGAAGGAAGGAGGGAGCAAACAAGAAAGGGGGTAGGAGAAGGAATCAGAGAGAGAAATAACTCTGGAAGTACAATGCTTAACTTTGATCCTCCAGGTTGCACCATATGAACCTATAACTGCATCTGACAAACCTACTTGGTTTACCAAGGAGATACGACCCAGGAAGAGAACTTACACCAATAAATTGGATGGAGAGGATACAAATATGACATCCGTAAATAAATGCTTCCACCAGGCAAAAATTGGTGTACCAGCAAGAACCATGTCATATGTGACTCAAGACAGTAGGGGTCATTGCAAAGCCCAGATAGCTATCCCACCCCTGAGCACTTCAAAAACACCTAGCACAATGGAAGATTATACATTCAGAGAGGTGGATTTGGGCAAACCTACCAGAGAAGGGAGCAAGACATTAGCAGCTCTAGCGCTCAAGCACGCCTTGGGGTTCATGAATAAAGATGAAGAAACCATCAAAACCTTAACAGACAAAAATGAAGCGTTAAAAGGATTCATTCAAAAGATGGAGGGTCCTATTGACACAAATTTTTTAGAGGCTTCATTACAAGCCATGCTAAATAAAAAGGCTACACCAGATTTGCCGATAGGTTTGACTCCTTCCTTCATCCAAGGAAGTGCTGATTGGAAAAATAACTTTGAACAATCCGGAGAGAAAGCTATCCCATTGATATTCAGGTCATACCGAACTATATTGGTTGAGGCCAATTCACTAATTGACCTGGTGGAAGATAATGGGGGTATAGATTTGAAAATAATTAAGTGGAAAGCAGCCCTCTAGGATTTGGAGATAATCCAAGAGCAACGTTTCCAAATTCTGGTGAAGGCCTATGAAGGTGAAGAACTCGACAAGTTTAAGGCATGGACTGAACAGATGACCAAAATAATTAAGGTTTACAAGAAACATCAGGCCCTTATAGCTGACAAGCGAGAGGAAATAATAAAATGGATTTAAGATATACATGTGTTCTTCACAGGGATCAGCCTCGAGGTATATCAAGATAAAGATAGACAGGCTCTACGTCCGTCAAAAGAGGTGGTTCAACAGTTCAAGGATGTTTTGGAAAGAGTTAGCACCAAAGAGGCCCTGTAGCAATTATTTTACCTAAAAGAGGAAATACAAAGGATGTCCCAACATGAAGAAGAGATCACATTTTTCTCTTCTGAATTAACTACCTTCAGAAAGAAACAAGAATGAAGGGTCGCTAAGATAAAGAGAAAGGAGATAAATTTTGAAGAAGTTCAAGAGATAGTACAGAGGCTCCAGACAGCTCACCCAGAAGTCTTTCTTAGATAAAGCTTCAAGGTCTAGCTAACAGGTGCACAGGACAAGATTTCCATACTTAGCTGAATTTCTACCAAGGCAGAGTTTTTGGCCTTTCGACCTCTCACATTTTGGCCTTTTGGCCCCGAAGAAAGAAATATTTTTTGGCCTTCGAAGCTTTCAGCCTTTTCAGCCTCTTCAATTTTATTTCAGCCTTTTGGCCCATGACAATTCCAAAGTTTTGGGACTTCCAAATTTTGAATGTCGAGAAACACTCGAGAAATTTTAAAGGCATTAAAGTTCGGGGTAGAGGTCAGGGTCTAAAAAATTGGGTGTTTCCAGCGAGGTCACTTTTATCAACACCAGTTGGACTCGAGATTAGATGAATGAATAAATTGAGTTCATTTTAGGGGAACTAAGGGTCTCCTACCAGTTCCCATCGCCAGTAACAGCCTCAGATGAAGAATCCAAAAAGAACCGCCAGAATCAAGAAGAAGACTCCAAGTTCACAGAAGGAACTTACCTTCTTTCTCTCTCTCTTCTTTGGTGGATTTTTCCCTCTTTGCATGAGAAAATGGATTGTAAATAGGTTTAAGAATCCATGTGAGTTATATAGTATCAGTTAGCAGTAGTTTCCCTTCAGCAAAGTTCTAGTTTTAACTTTTGTTCTCTAGTTTAGACTCTCTGATGCCCTAACTCTGAAAATCAGAGTTGTAGATCAAAACTTTATATATTGTAATCAAAAGCAATATAAAAGGGCCAAATTCTTAATACAATAAAGATCTACATTGGGTGCTTCATTCATGGTGTGTGAATTACTTCTATCTATGCAAATTTATTGAATGTATGCATGCATTATTCTTTATTTTCAGAGAGCTCTTTGTATTGTTGTGTTTCAAATTCGTGCTACCTTTAGTTGGAGTTTTCTGTTGTATATCTACCTTGCTGTGATGAATGTGTGGAGGATGCTATCTTTGGGCTTAATGATAAATCCATCTCATGGGTATGCACATCTTGGTGGCTTCACAATTTGATAGATTTTGAATATCTCGTACGAGTAAAACATATCTTTTCTCCAAACACTTGCATCTGTAGAGTAGTGAATTGTGACATGGTCTGATTCATGCTTCATGGGTTGTTCCAAATCTCTCTAGCATTCAATTTGCAAGGAAGGGTTTACAAAAATTTATGTCCTTAGGATTTCACTTTTCTTTACAAATTCATTGGATTTCTTGTTACCCTCGTCTCTTTAAATTTTGTCTTAAAATTCTAAAAAATCGCTACCTTTAAAAAATACAAAGTTGCATGTTATTTACCATACCCATACTTGTTAAAATGGAAAATACCCAAAAGAAACTAATAGTATTTTGTAGTTTTTTGTCTTGAATATACCAGAAAAGGCCTCCTCATGAACAATCACATTTATCTTCAACTGAGTAACCAAGCAGGCTGTGACCCAACCCTGGAGAACCTTGGGAATAACTCTGTTATTCTTTCAAGAGAGGAAATTGAATCTTGAGATCCTAGCAAGGTGGCTTGTGTCAAAACAACACACAATAGAAGTGGCGCTAGAAGGAGGGCCTCAAGGCTCAAAAACTAGATAATATTGGATCGTTCTCTCCAGAGAGATTCAAGCGTGTGCTTAGATCATCTCCAAAAAGAGGCAAGTTTCTTGAACTCACTCACCACCGAAGAGCTCGTAGCGACAAGGGTAAAGCAAAAGATAAATCTTCTCATCACCTTGTCATACCTAAAAATCCTCTTGGATAGAAATCACACATCGCTGCCCCAACTATTACCGTAGTCATTGACCAAAATTAGAATGTGCAAAATCGACATCTGCAACAAACTCGTCCAATGGCCTTTTTTGCCAATGCCACAAGCTCACCTCTAAACTTTGTTAGACAGCTCCATGAGTTACCCAAAAATTTGGAGAAGTTTTGTACATGATTCATATATGGTGAATCTAGGACAGCCTAAGAACACATCCATGCCTTCAAAGAAATTTGCAATCGTAAAGAGATTGCCTACCAAGACGTCATATGTCATCTATTCCCATACACTTTAGGAGAGTTTGCATACAACAAGTACGTGAATTTTCCACAAGGATCTATCTCAGTATGGAATGACTTCGAAACCAAATTCCTCAATCAGTTCAAATTATATGTCGATCCTGCTGTGACACATCACCAGTTCATAACCACGAGGAAAGATCCAAAGGAGCCCATTTCTATGTTTAATCATCATTTTCACAAAATGTACCAAAATTTGGAAGTTCCTTACTCTATACCAGATGAGGCTATCATACAAGTTTACTTAAAGGCTTTAGATCCATTTACCTCAATCTTTCTAAGGAGACTTCCCCCGGTGGATAGAGACACAATTGAAAAGGTGTAGAATGAAGCTATCACTTTCACTCAGCAAATGGACCCACAAGAAGGAAGTTATGCGGCTGCACCCATCATGAGTAAGCTTGTTTTCCCACACCCATTTACAGTAAATAATCAAGCCTTAGCCAGTCACCTACCTATGCTAAGTCCTATACCGTCACAACCATGTACAACTATGCCTCCATCTATTACTTATCTAGGCTATGAAGCTCATAAAATGACATTCATAGAATAGAGGGTTGTACCCAAAAATGAGCCTGATCCTCTCATGGCTTCTAAGTTAGATGCCATAAAGAAGACTTTATCACAGCTCACTAGCGAAGTTACCAAAATGAAGCTAAACCCACCCCAAAATCAAGGTGGATACCAACGAGCGTCTGCTGGTCCAAATACATACCCTCAAAATCCAAAAAGGGGTTTTAATGTATACAGCAACAACAACACGTAGGAGAAACCATTTGGATAGTAGAGGCCAAATCGCCCATGGAACACTAGACCCAATAATGGCAACATCCCAGTGGACAAAGCCAATACTTACGAGGCTTCAGAGGCCAATTTTGTCATGGCTCCAATTAAGCATCAGGACAATAATGGATATGTGAACAACTCCCAAGACCACTACACCCAGAATCTAGAGGGGCCTTCGGTGCAATTCAATGATATGGTGTTTGATTCCTATGATTCTGGAAAGGAAGGAGGCTCAGAAGCCTATGCAGGAGAAGACAAATTCATGTTCCCTTTTTTGAGAGAAAATGAGCCTGAATATTCTGAGGTGCATGCCTTCCAGAATGATCAACAAAACTCATATAACCTTTAGAGTAGAAAGGAACCCCTCACTGACGGCATACCTCTAGGCAAACAACCAACTCTGCCAGATCCATGGGCTAGTAACAACCCCATACTTCCAAAAGGCCTGAATTCTCCTGTACCTCCCACAACAAGTACATATGCTTGCTACCAAGGTGCATCCTGGCCAAATGACAAATACAGTGCAGTGGATGAGCTCAAGAAAACTAAGGCAAACATATCCATGTTTGAATTATTGCAAGGTTTCCCATCTCAAAAGGAAGCCCTTTTAAGATCCTCAGATCATTCAAAGCCTGGCCCTTCAAACAGTGCAAGGGCACCAACATCTAATATCAACACCTCTGAGGCATTCTCTGTAGTATCCACAGATAAGGTGGAGGTCCCACCATTCCTACTCATCCTGTGAATGTTTGGAAAAAACCTACATAATTGCCTAATCAATTCAGGAGCCTCTTGCAACGTTATGCCCCTATCAATTTACCAGAAGTTGGGAATGGTGCCCCAAATAACGAACTAGGTGGTCATACAGTTGGACAAAACTAAGGTCAAATTAATTGGTGTACTCAAAGATGTGCACATTCAACTAGTCATAGATCCTAGGATACAAAAGTGCATTGATGTACACGTAGTAGACATACTTGAGAATTATGGGATGTTGTTGAGTCGAGAATGGACCAAGTGCTTGAGAGGGTGGCTCTCTATAGATTTCACCCACCTCTAGCTACCATGGAGAGGTTTGAACAACTAGATCAAGATAGATGACGAGCCTAAACTGAAAAGGATGATCACCGAATACAATACTCCAAATGAAGTGTTGTTCACCCAAACTGATTTGGGCACTTATTGGATGGATGATTTTTTTATGTTCCAGATTCAAGAGGGTGAGGAGTCAGACCACAGTCCCATCCAAGGTCTCCTTGAGCAGAAAATTGGGGATGACATCTTCAAAAGTTTCATCAATAGCATGACAACCAACCTGCGGCATTTAGGTCAAGATGAAAATCCTAATATTCTGTTACTACCTGGATATTTCCGATTACATTAGGCTAGTCATTCAAAGTTTACATGCCCTAGTTCTCAAGAAGCCTTGTCACAAGTGCTGGCTCAAATTTCCCAACCGAATAAGCTGCCAGAAACACTAACAATAAACGAAGATGTACTTGGGATAAAATACATGAGCAATGCCACACCCGATATGGACAGCCCGGTCCTTGCAAACAATTCACCTCAAAATCAAGACAATGAATCAAACTCTGAAGATAGGAGCACTGCCTTGAATTTCTTAGTGACTGGAGTACCTCAGATGATAGAGCATGTCTCCCTTCCAGGGGAATGCTGGAAGACAAAGCCAATGAAGATGACAAAATCCCCAAACCTAGGCATACTCAGCATGTAGGAGAGTTAACTTCTTCCAACAGTGATGGAGAGAGGGGCCGAAAACCAAGGACCAAGGGTTTCTCTAAGAAAAGAACAACCAAACCAAGCCCTATTAAACCGCCCTAGATATGGAAACTGCACTTCGATGGTTCCAAATGCAAACAAGGATCAGGTGTGGGAATCAAACTGATAAATCCAAGAGGTAAGTCTTTCTATGCTTCTTATAGATTACAGTTTCTTTGTACTAACAATGTTGCAGAATATGAAGCGTTGGTCCGCGGACTCCTCCTAGCTCATGAGAAGGGAATCAAAATCTTGACAGTGGAAGGAGACTCACAATTGGTTGTCAAGAAGATCCATAGCCAGTATACTTGCAATGATAAGAGGCTCTCAGCCTACCAAAATAGGGTATGGGATCTAAGCAATGACTTTGATGCTTTCAACATTAAAACCATCCCGAGAAGAAAGAATGTCATTGCTAACGCATTGGTTGTCTCAGCCAGTTCACTACATCCAATGGAAAAATCTAAACTAAAGAAATTCTTAGTGGAGCTTGTCTTAGCCCAGGCCATTCTGGATAATATCACTAACTTTCAAGTCTTCCAAGATGATCAACATATCTTCGAGTTTATCATGTGCGCTGGTGTGTTCAAAAAGCAGATCATAGACGAGGAGAAGGAAGGTGAGGAAATAGCTGAACCTGAAGAGCCTGATGATCACAGCATCATAAACCTAAAGAACAATGCCATACCTAAGGGAATGGTAGAACTAGAGAGGATTTTTGACAGCGATAAGACTGATATAAGAAGACGCCACGATGTAACACCTGATGGTAAAGAATGTGACACCTACAACCTGGGCACGGAAGAAGAACCAAGAGAAGTCCACATCAGAAAGGTGGGAACCAGGGAAGAAAAGGAGAAAATGGTCCAGCTTCTCACTGAATATCAAGATGTCATAGCATGGAGTTATGAATAATTAAAGACATATGACACCTCAGTCATAGTGCACAACATCCCTTTGAAGTTGGATTCTAAGCCCTTTAGACAATGACAAAGACCTATGAACCCCACTATGGAGCCCTTAATCCAAAAGGAAGTCCAAAAGCTGCTCGACGCCAAGATCCTCTTCTCGATTCAACAATCTACATGGGTCGCAAACCTAGTACCTATAAGAAAGAAGACTGGGGAAATCAGGCTATTTGTAGATTTTTAGAACCTCAACAAGTCCTCTCAAAAGGATAATTATCCACTCCCATCCCTAGACGAAGTGTTGTAGAAGGTTAATGGATTTCAAATGATGTCGTTCCTAGATGGCTACTCAGGGTACAATCAGGTGATGGTACAAGAAGGGGATAGGCTAAAAATGGCATTCACCACTAAATGGGGAACTTTTGCTTATCAATAGATGCCTTTTGGGCTGATTAATGCTGGAGCCACCTTTCAGAGAGCAATGCACATAGCTTTCAAAGGATTAGTTGGGAGGTGCATTATAATTTACATGGATGATCTCACAGTCTACTCAAAACTAAGAACTGACCACATAAACGACCTCAGGAAATGCCTTCAAAGGTGTAGAGAATTTGGGGTCTCCCTCAATCCCAAGAAATGCGTGTTTGGGGTAACTGAAGGGAAGATATTGGGACATATCATCTCTGAAAAGGGAATATACATTGACCTGGAAAGGGTGGAGGCAATCCTAAAGTTGACACTGGCTCATATCCACAAGGAACTGAAATCTTTCTTTAGGAAGATCAACTTCGTCAGAAAATTCATCAGTGGCTTCGCAAAAATAGTAAAACCATTGAATGACATGCTCAAGAAAGACACCAAGATTGAATGGACTCTCCTAGCTAAGAATTCTTTCATAGAGATTAAGAATTCCATTGCCACGACACTAGTCCCAAGCAGTCCTGAATACACCATCCCTTTCAAAGTTTACTCTTTTGCGTCGGAGCACTCATGTGCGGGCATCCTCATGCAAAATAAGAATAGCGAGGATGAAAGGCCCAACACCTTTATGAGTTTCCCCTTCAAAGATGCTAAGCTTAGATACCCAAACCTGGATAAGCAAGGATTTTCTCTTGTTAAGGCGGTAAAGAAATTTAGACATTATATTTTAAGGAGTAAAGTCATCGGGATAGTCCCAGACACAACAGTTAAGTCCCTCTTAATGTAGAATGAGCTAGGAGAACGAAGAGGAAAATGGATGGAAATCCTCCAAGAGTTTGACCTAGAGATCCAACTGATGAAGTTGGTAAGAGGCCAGGGCCTGACAAAGCTGATCTCTGAGTTTGAAGAAGGTTTGGTCTGCCAAACATACATCGATCAAGGCGTTATCACTGATGTGTGGTACCAAGACATAGTGTACTGTTTGTTACAGAATCACTGCCCTGAAGGAATGAATAGTTCCCTGAGAAGAGCTTTAAGGATCAAAAGCAGCTCTTAGATGCTAAAAGGTGGACAACTGTACAAACGCAATCATGAGGGTTTGTACTTAAGATGCTTGGATAGGATGGAGCCAAAAAAAATCCTGGTGGACTTTCATGACAAATATGGAACGGGACATGGTGTAATACCCTCTCGTATGGTGATACTTGGACTTTTGACTTGGACATTTTATTATGATGGTTAGAACTATACATTTACATTTATACTTTGTGGATGATGATATGATTGATATCTCATTTATGGTTATCATTTATATGTTTATGAGATTAGAAAACCATCTATTTTTATATGTTTTATGGATCTAACCAAAGGATTTGAATCTAACCATTATCATGATGTTTTAGGTTTCATGGATATGTGTCTGATGTGTTTTCATGGCTCAGGACAAAGTCGTAGTTACTCACTTAGTTGAGGTCCACACGATGTATCAATCGCGGTCATCTGTTTGCATATATCTGATTTGTATGAATAGCCATATGTATATATATGTATCTCTTCTTGGTGATGCAGGATTGCAGGTACTGGGTATCGTCTCCACTTGGCTTCACAGGTCTGAGTGATCCCTCAAAATCCTCGATCGTTGTTGTTGTTATGGAGATATCACCAGGTTCCATAGGAAGAAACTCCGCCTCTGATCCTTCTATCCTTAGGTGGGGAGTTCCCGAGTCAGTCCCTTGTGTGGATGTATTATGTGATCTCTTAGTTTGTTGRATTTGTGGATCTTGTAGCTAGTACTTGTCTTCTTGGTATGCTCAACTTTGATTATTGATGTGAGTCATTGTTTATTTGAAGGTATGATTTAGTAATTTATCTTTGCTAGTAGCTACTATTATATTAGCATATCTTGTTAGGAACGAGTTGGTATGTGAATAAATTATGTGATTTTAATATCAATAATAATAAATAATTTTATGGTATTATTTTACTCATAATAATAAA
>MU223073.1:534793-580395 GCA_018584345.1 Thuja plicata | reverse complement strand
CAATATTCTCAATTTCGACATAGTCTTTCTTACCTTTCACCAGAAGAGCCCGCTCCTCATCAGTTTCAGGAAATTTCTTGTACGCTCTGGTTCCCACTTTCACCTCTTTTGAATAGTTCAAACCATCTAGGGGGAGGCCAGTGATGTCAGAAAAGACGTATAGTAGTATTTGGAAAAGAAAAAAAAAGGATTTGGTAACATTTCAAGTATAGTAGTATGTTTCTTATTATTGATTAAGTGAAAAAGGCTATTGAAAAACAAATGTATTATTTGCAATGTATCAAATGATTTTAGATGATTCCATTTGATTTAAAGGTTATATTGTTCATAAAGAATACTTAGGAATATAGATGGTTTTAAATGGAAAATTGAAAATGAAAGTACTTAGGTATTTCTTAATAAAGAATCTTATAATGATATGATGTAGTTTTCTTTGAGAAATAAATCTTGTTGTTAGCTTACTTAATGGACTTAACTGAATCATGCATTAAATTAGAAGGGAACCCTAGAAGAAATTTAAGTTTAAGTTTTTGTTCACATACATAATTCTTTTAAAATTCATAAATTTTCATAAATTTTTACTTAGGTTTACTTTTTCAAAGAGAATCTTTGTTCTCTTCCCCGGTTCCCTTGCAGGGCATGACACATGGAGCGGCGGAAGCCACTGCTCACCAAATCCTGAGGGCAGGATATTTTTGCCTACAATATTTAAAGATACTAGTGAGCATGTGAGATCTTGCCACATTTTCCAAACTAGCACAACCTGAGAGGGAAACCCAGCGATGCCCCTACAACCAGTCTATGAGGTACGCCCATTTGCCCAATGGGGTTTAGATTTCATTGGAGTGAATAACCCCCCTTCATCTAAAGGACATAATTTTATTTTTATAGCCACCGACTATTTCACACGCTAGATAGAAGCGCAAGCATTAAAGAATTGCACTACAGAGGTCATGACCAAATTTATGGAGGCACGCATCATAACTAGGTTTGGGATGCCATTCTATCTGGTATGTGACAATGCTCCCTCTTTCTCCTCAGCATCCCTCACACAATGGGCCTTCAAAAACCAGGCAATCCTCAAATTATCTTCAAATTACTATTCGCAAGGGAATGGCGTAGCAGATTCTACAAACAAAAATCTGACAATAGTAATTAAACACCTCCTAGATGACAACCCCAGGGACTGGCACACACAGCTGAAATATGCTTTGTGGACTGATCGCGTAAGGATCAAGAACACCCTGGGGATGTCTCCATATCAACTATTCTATGGCTTGCAACTGGTCTTTCCTATGAACCTAAAGATCCAAATTCTATGATTCATGGACCAATATGTAGGGGAGGAAGATCGGGTACAAATCAGACTCATGAATCTCCTGAACCTAGAGGAGAAACAAACTTTAGCCCTGGAAAATGTATCCAAGCATCAGGCTGTAGTCAAAAGGTGGTTTGACAAGAGAGCTACCATTAAGGCCTTTAGGATATCTGACCTTGTCATCATGTGGGATAAGGTGAAAGAAAAGCCAGGCAACCACACCAAGTTCCAAAGACTATGGACAGGCCCTTACCAAATATCAGAGATCCTGGGGGAGAACACTTTTAGGATCAACACATTGAATGGAGAGTTGACCCCATTGCCGGTCAATGGGAAATTCCTCAAACATTACTTTGGATCCTGAGCAGGACTATCTTTTGTCCCTTGTACCATAATTACTTTTGTGTTTTCTTTTCTTTTTTCTTTTTTTCTTTTTTCTTCTTTCTTTTTCGTCCTTGTCGTCAGTATTTCCTTCCGTTTGTGCTTGTTCTGTTCTTTTTCAGGGGCTTGTTTTGTTGCTTTGGGTCAGTTTGTTGTGGATCCAGTCCAAGGTGATCCGCAAAAGGAGCAGAGGTATTTCTTAGTCAAATTTCTCCAAGGATACATGTAGCATGGAAGAACCTTCCAAAAAGACAAAGTAGTGATAATTATCATTGACAAACAAGGAGTTCAAAGTTTGGTTACCTTGATCACAAGACACATTGAGATAGAACACCTAAGGGCATTAGTTTCTAGGATGTTTACCAGTTGTAGGAATCCTGAGTGCATAGGTTTGGGTACCCACCAATTCCAGAACCCAAGATTGAACTTAATGCGGAGGCAATAGCGAAAGAAAGGAGAGCCCAAAAAAAAAGAAAGAAACACTCAAAAGAAAAGTGCCCGAAAGAGGTCATGAGTGTAAAAAATTGGGCAACACCACATAAACGTTGCTCGAATATGTAACAAAAAAAAATGGTTATGGACCTAAAGGCATGGAAACACACTAAAGTAATTATGACCAAAAGGCTAAAAAATGGATCTCCCAAAAAAGGATCTCCCTATCGGTCGCGGCCATTGCCGCAAGTTTTTTTTGTTTTTCAGCCTCCAAAAGGCTGAAAAATGGATCTCCCAAAAATCATTCGGCCTAAGTGTCACTTCAGACCTATCAGTCTCTCGGACCTCCGAAAGGGCCAAAAAGGCTGAAAGCCTCCCTGCATCATAATGTGCAGCATTTCAGGGTTCCTCGACAGTGTCGGACGTTCAGCGTCTGCTAACAAGCACTTCGCAATTTCGGGTCCCAAATGGTCCGATGTACCTTATTTTAAAAAAATAACCTTTAAGCAAGCCAAAAGTGCAAAAATTTGTAGTTAGATGTTTTTTTTCCTTTCCTAGCTTAAATTGTTCTTTTTTTCAATAAGCTACTGATTACTTGTTTTATTTGCAGGAATGACTGAACCAAAGATAACCTCTTTGATGAAGTATCATTATAAAGGAAATACCCTGATTTATAAGGTGGGGAACAATCATAGTGAGATAACGGATACCAACATCAGCAACATAGACTAGAATGAGTTCCTAACTCAATGTTCTCAGCCTGCAAATAGATCCAATGATTTCACCACACTGGTCTTAAGTGGGTTGGTGAACGTAGCCGCACACCCGGTAGTTGTCTCATCTTCAGAGCTGATCGTCACCCTGGCTCACCACTATGACTTAGATAAAAGGGTGGTTGTAAACACACAGGGTCAGGTAGTACTGGATATAAGGCCAGATATCATTGAAGACGTTCTCCACCTTCACAAAGGCATAGACAAGTTCTATGACTTCCATATTGGGAAGGGGACCAAGTGGTTCAGAAATAGAGATCAAGATTTAAATGAGATGATGAACAATGAGTACCTCAAGAAGCCTCTTCCAAAGAACAAATTGGACAAGATAGACCTCCGAAGAGGCTATATGAAAGATGACATTCAAGCAGCCATCACATTGATAAGCCGAGTGTATGGGTTACAACAATCCACTCGACTCGAGCATTGGATGATCCTATTGATAGAAAGGATCTGGGAACGAAAGGCAAGATTCGACTGGGGCACTATTATTAGTGACAATTTGGACAAGCAATTGATAGCAGTAAAGCATAATCCTAAGTTCTACATGAGCACCTACGTGGTTTACTTACTAGCAGCATGGGAAGATTATCTAGGCCTTACCAAGAAGGGGAATGTAAATGACCTGAATGCGTGGCCCCACATAGTATACCCACAGCTGATAAAGATGATGCACATGCCAGAGGATTCCCATGTCTACAGGATAGTCAACGATGCATTCATATTCACAGTTATCCGATCTATTGAAGGTGACTTTGCTAAAAGAATGTCAGAAGAAGCTATTTCTAAGGTAAGGGCCATTGGTGCCTATTTTATCCAGTTCAGGACATTCACATACATTCAGATAGTTGGGTCAGCCTTGCAACCAAAGAGCTACCTAGGTACCCATCTGATTGGATAATTATATTGCATATGGCTAGACAGCTCACAGATGCATATGAACATATAAAACATAAAAAGAAGCACTGTTGGGACTTTCCTATCTCTTTGGGACCATACACACTGCAAAACATGAAAGTTTGAAAATGCTTGGCTTTTGAATGGGATGATTGTCCCTTGCAGTTCTATAAAACAGTGCGAGCCCATTTTGATCCCATAGGTACTTACAGCCACATTATTGGAAAATTCTACATACATGAGCCACACTTGGAGGATCACTGGAAAAACTACATAGATGATCATGAGGTCAGGATCCGAGATTATTGCAGAATGAACCTTACTCTAGAAAAAGAGTTATTAAAGGTTCCTATTTCCTCAAAGGTTTGGGAATGTGATTCAGATGAGGTCTTAGAGGACATTTACACGAAAGATAAGGTATATGACCATCCAATCATGAACGCAGAGGTGGACAATGATGAAAATGATGACATGGACTTCTGGGTGAGGCATGTGATAAAGACCACCATAACTTGGATCAAGAAGCCACACAAAATGAGTCCAATCCTGGTAAAAACATTGATGGAGCCCTCAAGGAAAGTAGAAAAATAGCGAGGGGAGAAGTCCACAGTTCCTAAGTACAAGAAAGCTCCCCCTTAGAAGCCAAGAATCGTGTATGGTCATGAATGACCAGTTGAATATGGCTCTAATCCTAGGCCCAATAAAACTAGAATGACAGGCCAGATTGACCCACTAGTAGGGTCGTCACAACCCCTATCAGGTGAAGGCCCATCTACCTCTGGCCAATCTCCCCCCACCGCTGAGAAGAAAACATATAAGAGGAAGAAGTGTTTTGAATCTTCACAGTTAGAAATGGTACAAGAAGGCTCTGAGGAAGCAGAAGAAGATGAGCCCCTAGTCTGAAGAACAAGATTACAAAAAAGGAGAGAAAAGGAAACTACCAAGAAACATAAAGAAGATCCCAAAGAGCAGGATAATCCTTTGGATACCTTAGGATCGGATGAGTTTATGATTTCTGATTTTGAAGGACTTGAAGGCTTTTCGGATCATGGCCAAGATATATACACTAGAGCTCCATTGTTTATTTATCCCCAGGTAATCCTCACTTAACCACCAGTCTAATTCACCAACCCTTTAGTGAATGTCCCTGCTACACAAGTGGGCCATAGTTCCACTCAAGATCCTGAGGTTCAGGATAGTGGGATAGCCCAAGTCACTACTACAGATCATATAGTAGGAAAAGTACCAGTTTCCACTCCACCATCTCATGTCCCTACTCCACCATCTTCTCTACCACCTCCAATTCCTACTCCACCACCATTAATTCCAACCCCAACACCTACTCCAATGCCAAATCCTCCCTACTCTACTACCATTCTCCCATCTCCCACTCTAGCCATATCAACACCTACTCCACCAACATCAATCCCTTCAACATATGCCACCCAGGTTTCCAAATAAGTAGTGATTACTAAAGATACATCACCTTTCCAGACCATGTTGGAGGCCATGACCGGTCTTAGGTCAAACGTATCAATTGACCCTTCCACCAAAGAGGCCCTAGACAAAGGAGGGAAAAATGTACTAACTAAACGAGGCAAGGTGGAGATGGAGAAGGAAGAAGGGGAAATGGATGTGGGTATAGAAGGGGAAAGAATGAAGGAAGGAGGGAGCGAACAAGAAAGGGGGCAGGAGAAGGAATCAAAGAGAGAAATAACTCTGAAAGTACAATGCTTAACTTCGATCCTCCAGGTTGCACCATATGAACCTGTAACTACATCCAACAAACCTACTTGGTTTACCAAGGAGATACAACCCAGGAAGAGAACTTACACCAATGAATTGGATGGAGAGGATACAAATATGACATCTGTAAAGCAAGCCTTCCACCAGGCAGAAATTGGTGTACCAGCAAGAACCATGTCATATATGACTCAAGACACTAGGGGTCATTGAAAATCCCAGATAGTTGTCCCACCCCTGAGCACTTCTCAAACACCTAGCACAATGGAAGATTATACATTCAGAGAGGTGGATTTGGGTGAACCTACCAAAGAAGGGAGCAAGACACTAGTAGCTCTAGGGCTCAAGCACACCTTAGGGTTCATGAATAAAGATGAAGAAACCATAAAAAACTTAACAGACCAAAATGAAGCATTAAAAGGATTCATTCAAAAGATGGTGGGTCCTATTGACCCAAATTGTTTAGAGGCTTCATTACAAGCCATGCTAAATAAAAAGGCTACACCAGATTTGTTAGCAGGTTTGACTCCTTCCTTCATCCAGGAAAGTGTTGATTGGAAGAATAACTTTGAACAATCCAGAGAGAAGGCTATCGCATTAATAGTCAGGCCATACTAGGCTATCCCAACATGAAGAATAGATCACATTCTTCTCTTCTGAATTAACTGCCTTCAGAAAGAAACAAGAACGAAGGAAAGAGAAAAGAGATAAATTTTGAAGAAGTTCAGGAGATATTACAGAGGCTCCGGATAGCTCACCCAGAAGTCTTTCCTAGATAAAGCTTCAAGGTCTAGCTAATAGATGGATAGGACAAGATTTCCATACTTAGCTGAATTTCTACCAATGCAGAGTTTTTGGCCTTTCGGCCTCCGACATTTCGGCCTTTCGGCCCCGAAGCAAGAAACATTTTTTGGCCTTTTGGCCTTCGAAGCTTTTGGCCTTTTCAGCCTCTTCAAGTTTATTTCAGCCTTTCGGCCCGTGACAATTCCAAAGTTTTGGGACTTCTAGATTTTGAATGTCGAGAAACACTCAAGAAATTTTAAAGGCATTAAAGTTCAGGGTAGAGGTCAGTGTCATAAAGACTGGGTGTCTCCAGTGAGGTCACTTTTATCAAAACCAATTGGACTGCAGATCAAATGAATAGATAACTTGAGTTTGTTTTAGGGGAACTAAGGGTCTCCTACCAGTTCCCATCGCCAGTAACAGCCTTAGATGAAGAATCCAAGAAGAACCACCAGAATCAAGAAGAAGACTCCAAGTTCACAGAAGGAACTTACCTTCTTTCTCTTTATCTTTTTTGGCAGATTTTTCCATCTTTGCATGAGAAAATGGATTGTAAATGTGTTTAAGAATCCATGCGAGTTATATAGTGTCAGTTAGCAGTAGTTTCCCTTCAGCAAAGTTCTAGTTTTAACTTTTGTTCTCTAGTTTAGACTCTCTAATGCCCTAACTCCAAAAATCAGAGTTGTAGATCAAAACTCTATATATTGTAATCAAAAGCAATGTAAAAGGGCTGACTTCTTAATACAATAAAGATCTACATTGGGTTCTTCATTCATGGTGTGTGAATTACTGCTATCTATGTGAATTTATTGAATGTATGCATGCATTATTCTTTATTTTCAGAGAGCTCTGTGTATTGTTGTATTTCAAATTCGTGCTACCTTTAGTTGGAGTTTGTTGTTGTATATCTACCTTGCTATGATGAATGTGTGGAGGATTCTATCTTTGGGCTCAATGATAAATCTGTCTCATGGGTGTGCACATCTTGGTGGCTTCATGATTTGATAGATTTTGAATATCTCGTACAAGTAAAACATATCTTTTCTCCAAACGCTTGCATCTGTGGAGTAGTGAATTGTGATGTGGTTTGATTCATGCTTCATGGGTTGTTCCAAATCTCTCTAGCATTCAATTCGCAAGGAAGGGTTTACAACGGTTTATGTCCTTAGGATTTCACTTTTCTTTACAAATTCGCTGCATTTCTTGTTACCCTCATCTCTTTAAATTCTGTCTTAAAATTATGAAAAATTGCTACCTTTAAAAAATACAAAGTTGCATGTTATTTACCCATACTTGTTAAAATGTAAAATACCCAAAAGAAACTAATAGTATTTTGCAGTTTGTTGCCTTGAACATACCAGCAAAGGCCTCCTCATGAACAATCACATTTATCTTCAACTGAGTAACCAAGTAGGTTGTGACTCGACCCCGGAGAACCTTGGGAATAAATCTATTATTCTTTCAAGAGAGGAAATCGAATCTTGAGATCCTAGCAAGTTGTCTTGTGTCAAAACAATGCTCAACACTCCCACGACAAGAAAGATTGTCATTATTGATAGAAATGACATAGAAAATCAATCTTGGAACAATGATAACCCCAAGATCATCCATTTTGTAACATCCTTATCAGAACAAGAGAAGGCCAACTTCATAATGTTTTTTCTAGAAAGGAAAATCAACTTTTCCTTGTATTATGCAAAAATTCTAGGGTTGGATCCTAAATTGGTTCTTCATCATTTACCCTTATAAGCAGGTGCAAAACCATTCAAAAAATATGAGAAATATGCATCCCCATATTGCAATCTTGGTAAAAGTTGAATTGAAGAAATTGTTGGATATGGGTTTTATTATACCTATTGATTATGCAAACTAGATTTCCAACCTAGTCCTAGTTAGTAAACCTAGTGGGGGAATAAGGATATGTATAGATTTTCATTATCTCAATAAGGCATACCCAAAGATGATTTCCCCTTTCCAAACATTGACTTTATAGTGGATATGACAACCCAATATAAAATTTTATCATTGATGGATGGTTTTTTAGGTTACAATCAAATCATAATAACACTTGAAGATCAGCCTAAAATAACCTTTACATGTTCTTGGGGGACATATTATTGGAACATGATGCCTTTTTGCCTCAAGAATGTGAGATCCACTTATGAACGAGAAATGACAAAAATCTTCCATGTTTTTATGCATTTTTTGATGGAAGGCTATATGGACAATCTTCTATGTATTTCACCTACAAGGAATAATTATTTGAGCATCTTAGACAAAATATTTTCTAGGATGGAAGAATACAAGCTCTAGCTCAATCCACAATAATATATTTCTGGATTGGTTTTAGGAAAACACCTAGGGTATATTGTTTCTCGTCGAGGCATAAAAGTGGATCCAACAAAGTTAATGCTATATTCAACAAGCCTTCCCCGTGTACTTTGAAATAATTAAGAAATCTCCAAGGAAAATTACAATTCATTTGGAGATTCATTGCACAAATAGAAGATAAATGACATCCTTTCCAACATTTTCTCCATAAGGGTGTAAATTTTAGATGGAATGATCAGTGTCAGTAGTCTTTTTAGAAAATAAAATATTATCTTCTTAGCCCACCAGTCTTGATGCCTCCCATTGAAGGAAAATAATTCATCTTATACATCTCTACCACTAAACCAACATTAGGATCCCTTCTAGCGCATCACAATGAAGAAGGCAAATAATAAGCTATTTATTATATCAATAGAATACTTACTTATGGGTTATGAATTGAATTACACACTCATTGAGTGTGCATGCCTTGTAGTGGGTTTTGTTGTCCAAAATTTGAGACACTATATGCTCACTCATAATATAATTCTCATAGAAAGAATAGATCCATTGAAATATCTATTGAGTAAAGCGACACTTAGAGGTTAACTATCCAAGTGGGTGATGATCCTGAGCAAGTTTGATATTGAATATGTGGACCACAAAGTTATAAAAGGATAGGTCATAGTAGATCAAATAGAAGAAGCCCCAATTCAAGATGATAATCCTTTGTTGTTTGATTTTATAGATGAGTCAATATTCTCTATTACATCCTCCAATTAATGACAACTTTATTTTGAAGGTCACACACTAGAAATGGATCAGGGGTAGATATTATATTTATCACCCCACAAGGAGATGTCATTTTGAAATCTTACAGGATGTCTTTTGAGTTCACCAATAACATATTTGAATACAAGGCTCTAATCAATGGATTAAAATTACAATGCAATGGAATATTGAGTACTTGTGAGTATATGGAGACTCAATATTAGTCATCTGCCAAGTCAACGATGACTATCATACTAAATATGAAAAATTGGTACCTTACAAGCAATTGGCCAATTTTATCAAAGCCAAATTTGTCCCAATAAAGTACCAAATTAAAAAACAAATGAATACATGCTATGAAAACAACTACTTCCATGATTGACATTCCTTAGAATGAAGAAAGATGTGAATACCTAGTGGAATAATTGTTGGTTCCTAATTTTGAAATTTCACAATTTGAGCTTGTGTATGAAATTGTTGGTCCCAACTCCCCTTGGTACCAAGACATTTATAACTACCTAAATGCTCAGATCCTACCCCCAAAATTGTCCAAAAATTGACATCAATCATTTATACGCCAAGATGCTAGATATGTCATCATCGGTGATACCCTTTACAAATGATCCTTTGACCAAACCCTCCTCAAATGTCTTGATTAAGAAGAGGCACAAACTACTTTACACAAGGCACATGATTATATATGTGGAGGTCATTTTAATGGCCTAATTCTTGAAAATAAATTGATAAGATCTAGATACTATTGGCCCACCATGGATCAAGATGCTCATGTTTTTTCTGGAAAAAAAAAGTTATAAATGCTAGATGCATGGAGACGTGATTCATGCTCCAGTGTAGGAACTCCAATTGTTTATTTCACCATGGCCCTTTTCTCAGTGGGTACTTGACCTCATAAGGAAAATTCATCCTTTTCTACTAATGGCCACAAGTATATAATCATGGTTATAAAATATTTCACCAAATGGATTGAGGTCGTCCCTATGACATATATCACTGGTAAAAAATATTAAAGTTTATCTTGAACTATATTATATGTTGTTATAGAATCCCTTTGTATATTGTTATTGATAATGGTATCCCATTCAAAAATAAGGATATTGATGAGCTTTGTGAAAAATTACATATTATGTGTAGGTATTATACTATATATTATCCACAAGGCAATGACCAAGTTAAGGCGTCCAATAAGGCAATCATTAAAATACTGAAAAAGATTATCAATAATGATGGTTGAGATTGGAAAATGCAGTTAAACCCAGCTTTGTAGGCATACCAAACCAAGATCTGCACCCCTATTGGTGTCACCCCTTATTCTGCATTTTATGGTGTTGAGGTCATACTGCCAATTGAATTTGAGATCCCGTTGCAAAGAGTATCATTGTGCAACTTGATTGATGAGGAAGATTATAGAATATATAGACTCCATGAGCTAGAAATGTTGGATGAGCCAAGATAAACTACCTTGGTGCATTTGCAGGCTTACTAAAATCATCTCCAAAGAAGCTACAACAAGAAAGTCAAAGGTCTCCATTTTGAAGTCGTAGATTTGGTCCTAAAAATGAATCCTAAAAATCAATAAAATAGGGAAGAGATTGGTAAATTTGAGCCTAAATATGTAATTCCCATACATAGTCACTGCAATATATGGTTATGGAGATTATCATCTTGCAAAACCAGAGGAAAAAACACAATTTGTTCTAGTGAACAACATGCACCTCTATAACTATTACACATGATCCTGAAAAAATATCAAAATTTTTGAAAAAAAGGATCCTAAATTTTTTTTTTTTTAAATGAAAAAGAATCACTGCCTTGATGAAAACCTGGCAAATAGGTGTCTTGGTACATAAAAAATAAAGAGAAATAAATTCGTCCAATAGTTAAAACCTGACAAATAGCTGCTACGTGTATCAAGTTGTTCCTCTGTCATCTATCATTACTCTATCTGGTACCAATCTGCACTTCTTGTTGTGCCTTTCACCACATCACCTAATTCAACCTTGGTTTCCTTTTATGTCCTATGAATGGTTGATTCTCTATGTCACTTCCCTTGTGTAACCAGTTTGTACACATCTAGCCCTTTTGTTGATCAGCCATTGTATATAGTCTAGACTTGGACCAAAGGAAATTCCCTAAATTTGTACGTAATTTGGATCTGAAATGGAGGAAATTTGTAGAACATGGTTGAAAGCTAGAGTAATTTTCCTTATCGAATTGGAGAAAGTGGCATGTAAATGTTAATGTTCTAAAAAAAATCATAAAAATCATATATTGTCCTAAAAAAATCCATAAAAAAATATATAATGTCCTCAAAAAATCTATAAAAATCTATAAAAAAATCCATAAAAATTTGAATAATGTCTTGAAAAAATTCATAAAAGTCATATAATGTCCTGAAAAAAAATCCATAAAAATCCTAAAAATTCTGGAAAAAAAATCCTAAAAATTGTAAAACATCTTGAAGAAAGCACAAAAAATCAAATATTTAGAATCATAAAAATCATAAAATCATCAAAAATAAAAATATGTACATAATCATTTCTATTTCATCAATATATTATTCCTCTTGTGCAAGACAAGTATCAAAGCAAACGCAAACTGAAGACTACTAAAACAAGGCACTTAATGAAATCATGCATCAATAGACAATCAATCTAATCAAGTAGACAATCAAGCTGATTAAACTGGTACAATCATTTGTCTTATCAAATCAATAAATCATTCAATCAATTAACATTATCATTATCACTCTTTCATGAATCATTATTTTTTCTTATATAGGGTGTTGTATGCTCAAAACCAGACTATATTTGTCTTAAATAGGGTACTTCATTCCTAAAACCAAACATCATCATGATCATCCTATCAAACAAAAACATCCACTAAATAGTGACAATAAGATTTGAATGGCCATTGGCTCGCTTGGTCCAATGTGTCTCATCTTTTAGTGATTTATGTTCGATCATGTTCATATGCTACTCAAGGATATCACCAAGTGATGAGAGTGGAGAGGATGGTCCATGATCCTTTTTTATTTGTCTTTAGTTTATGGGATGTTTTCATGAAGTTCTGGGGTAGGTATATTTTGGGTGTGTGTGATAGGTATATTCACTTTGTGACTGTCGCTGCACATACCTTGACTCTTAACATACTATTTTTTTTAAGGATGGATGGGATTGTTCCTTATCTATGATGCATCTGTTTTACATAAAGGGATTGCATTACCACATTGGTTTTCAATACCATGGTGTGTTGCATCTATTTTTCCATATTAAATAAACCTCTATTGATAAAAGTGCACTTATGGAAGAAAGTCTCCTCATCTCTAACTCTTCTTTGGCTACTTTTTTCTTCATGTTAACATTTCTTTAGTCGTTCCTCATAGTCCTCTTGCTCTAGTACTCTATTATTTCAAATATGTTAAGGTACATGCATATCATAGTTTCATATCTACAACATATAAAAGAAGAAAAATACAAAAATATTACATCCTACATATTACTTTGTACATATCATTGCATAGCAAAACATCTCATAAATCTATAGCATTAACATGTCCATTCATCATATAAATTGTCATTGTAAATGCATCATACACATATGACATCACATAATCACCATAATATAGAAAGGTAAAAGTATGCATATAACATGTCATGCCATAGTGTGCAAGTAGCTATATACCAGATATATCAATATCACAAAAAGTATTAGAGCACAAAATTAAGATGTCTGCATAAAGGAAGGCATGCATGCTCAACATTATCTATGAAGCATGTCTATAAAAATTTCACTATGAATAGAGAGAATCACCCTATGCTCTCTTAATTATCCTGTTATTTGTCTTTTCTGAAGGATGCAGTCCCTCCCTTCTGTAGTCTTGTCTTCCTTGGTCTAAGTGAACCCATCGGTCCCAACACTCCCCTCCTACTGTATATCCTCTTATAGTGTGTCTTGATGTGTGATCTGGAAGAATCCCTGAATCTTGATGCCTGCTACTCTAGTGGTACATTCCTCTTATACATGCATCACCAATACACCATATCCTCATGAACATCAATTTATATAACTCTACAATGAGCACTACTAGCTTTGTGTCTTAGGTTACCCTCTCTACTATCCTCTCAATCTAGAGTCTTGCTATTTGTCTCACTAGATCTGAAATGTATTTTCTCTAAAATATGACTGCCACCCTTAGAGTACTGTCATCTGAAGTGTCCTCAACTTCATTTCCTATATCTATATCATACATCTATATGTCCTTGGGATCCTGTAACATTTGAATTCCCTCTAATGGAGCATGTATGTCCTCCTCTACATGCATAAGTATGGAATGATGCTCGCCTCTATCGTCGTCGTCGTCGTCGTCGTCATCATCGTTGTCATCGTCATCATCGTCGTCATCGTTGTCGTCGTCGTCGTCGTCATCATCATCATCATCATCATCATCATCATCATCATCATCATCATCATCATCATCATCGTCATCATTGTCATCGTCATCATCGTCGTCGTCGTCATCGTCGTCATCGTCGTCATCGTTGTCGTCATCATCGTCATCGTCGTCGTCGTTGTCATTGTTGTCGTCATCATCATCATCATCGTCATCATCATCATCGTCGTCATCATCATCGTCGTTGTCGTCATCATCACCATCGTCGTCGTCATCATCATCATTATGGCCGTCGTCGTCGTCATCGTCATCATCATCATCATCGTCGTCGTCGTCATTGTCGTCGTCGTCGTTGTCATCATCGTCGTCGTCGTCATCCTTATTGTTGGACTATGTCTCCTCATCCTCATCTTTGTCATCCTCCTCATCATCTATCTCACCCTTAGTGTTTTTCTCTCCCTCCTTTTCTTTCTCTATTGCCTGACCCTTTGCAGCCTCCTCCTCCTTTGTCCTTTTCCATTGTGGTGTCACTCTAGTAACTAGAATCTCTAAATATGTCAATAGAATTAGCCTACGCTCAGTAAACCACCTGTCATACTCTAGTATGGTTCTTGTGTCTATGATGTCTAGTCCTCCTCCCCACTATTTAGGTTGTAGTTTTGTAAACTATGATTATGTTACTTGTGGTCTAATGACTGGACCCCAAAGTCCTACCTTGCCTTTTGAAAAAATAAATAGTGTTATACATGTTGGAACATCCCATTGTTCCCCAAACTATTTTTGTACCCTCTTTGGTAGCTGGAGCTCTATAAAAAAAATTCCAATGATAGTCTTTCCAATCAATTATCTCTCCTAGTTGCAATAAGGAAGGCGATCCCCGTCATCATCCCAACAAGGGAAATCTTTGTAAGAAATCCATGTAAAGTCCCTCAATGTATCAAGCTCATATCTCCAATATCATGTATATCCCAATGAACCCATATCTGAGTGTGCCAATATAGTAGTAGACATATGGAAAAACTAGTAGCACCCATCTGTCTGCAATAGGATGAAATCCTGCAATGTGCTCAAATGCCCAAACCTGCAATAGTGTGATCCTACTAATAATAGATCATTTTCTTTTATATACCACTTGGTATAAGTGATAGTATGTCATATCCAACATGGATGGTCCCCATGAAAATACCTTACCATCCATAACCATGTTCTCTAGAACTCGTCCCCATCCTATCAGGAATTTGTGTCCTTGTTTGTTTGGCAATAGCAATCCTGCGATGATCATGTTGATAACAACCACTAGTCTCTCATGTTGTCCTACTATTGTCTCCTATATTGTCTCATAATATCATATATTCAATGTAGTGTCATTATAATCTAATAATATACTCAAATTCACCCTCCCCGTTGACAGCTCATACACTGCAAGATCTCCATGGATGAGAATCTTGAGTATGCACTAGATGTTCTCTAAGGTGATAGTCTCCTCCCTTATAGGAAAATGAAATGAACTCATCTTTGAATGTCATCGCTCTATGAATGTCATCATCAATCCTCTATTTTCCCTAATCTCAAGCATGAAAATAATATGATGCATACCTAAAGCCATATAGCACTCATATTCGCTCAGGTGTTCTCATAATCCCATGCAAGTTGGCTTACTCTCACACATCTATAAAGGTGGGAGGTTAGTCTATGTACAACATGTTCAAAAAAGTGTCTATTATTTATTATCTAATGTTTTGTTGACCAAGTATGATTGAGTTGACCAAATGTGTTGATGTAGGAGCATCCTTAGGTCGTTAGCAATCTTGCATCACCCAAAAATATTTCCCTTTCAATTTGTTCTTAGTTTTGTTTCAATTAGTTGTTCTATGTTTCTTGCTATATTTTAGCTTTAGATCATTTGTTGTTGTGAACCAAAGGGTTTGTTCTAGACATCATGTTTTACCTATGTCTAGGTTCTTACCTCATTTGGATACTTTTTTGTGGAGATATTCAAGATTCATGGTCAGTTATGTGTGTTCTTCATGTTCTAACGGTCAGTTGGAGTTTTCCAATCCTGCGAAGCATTTCTCAATCATCGAAACTTGGTGAATCTTATCCTGATGTTCTTGGATCTTTGGAAGACATCTCTCTTGGATCGGGTGTCATTTCTACATATTGGCAATAAGATCTTTATTATTTAGGTCATGACCTATATTTTTTGTATTATAGCTTCTCTTTCTTTGAAAACGTAATTGATCTAGTCGACATATGAGTTATGAATGCTCTATATATTGAGAATCTTGATCTTGGTTTGTGGGAGGAGGAGAGGAGTTCTCAGGAAGATAACCTTGGAGGTTATCATTAGGGTTTAGATCTAGATTTTTTTTGTAATCAGACATGTATGCCAAAAGTTTGTAATCTTCATGTTGTAGGCAAATGTGATGTAAATATTTGATTCTATGATAATGCAAAGATTTATTATGGCATGTTGATTGTCTCTTCTTGTTTCTGAGTTGGTTGTTTCCATTGTGTTGACTCTTGCCACATGGTTGGACCATCTCCATTTGGTAAACTCTAGCCATGACTGAGTTAGATGGTATCAGAAAAAGGTTGAAGTTCCTTTGTTAGTAGATCGAGTTCCTGGTCTTGCAAAGCCCTAGTTGATTTTGTTGTGGGGTAGTAGAGTGTGAGTCTGGCATGAAATTACAAAGGAATTGTACAAGGAGATCACTAAGGAGATTGTTGTTGGTTGATAACATGTTTGCGGTGTTGAATGTGTACTAAGGGTAAATAGATCACCGATTTGGAGGCAAGTTGCATGTGTGTCTAATAGATCATTGAGTGAGAGGCAATTAGCACCTTGTAATCAGATCGCCAAAGTTGAGGCAGTTATTCCTGAGGATTGGAAAGATGTCACCTAGAATGATGAAACTTAGAAGGCTAGAACAAGTGATGGAGGACTTTAGAAATGAAATGAAAAGTGGGTTCATAAATGTGTTGATTGGATTGCGAAGGAATATTGAGAGTGAAGAAGAATTTGAGGAAGTTGTTGAAGATCTTGAGACTATAGATTATGAGATCCCTGTAGATGAAGAGATATTGTTGAGGGTTATGTCACAAGTAAGTAAAAGTCATAGGATGGATGTTTCTACTTTCTCTGGTTCAGTGCATCCTGAGGATCTGATAGATTAGATTGGAGAGCTAGATGATTACTTTGAACTTGAAGATATTAGAGATCCATAGAGGGTTAGGTTAGCACAAACTAAGTTGAAGGGTCATGCTTCCTTATGGTGGAAAGAATTGAAGAAATATATAGAGGAACATTGTGAAATGAAAATCAATAGATGGAGGGTGATGGTTTCTAGGTTGAATACTAAATTCATTCTCGAGGATTACGGATTAGAATTGTTCCATAAATTACAAAACTTGAAGCAGAAAGACATGAGTGTGAAGGAATACACCGAAGAGTTCTATAAGATGACAATCAGATCTAGACACCAAGAGGTATCTAAGGAGAAGGTGGTTAGGTATATTAATGGTCTAAAATTTAATATTCAGGATGAAATGAGTATGTTGAGGATTTCTACAATGGGGGATTCTTATCAATATGCATTGAGGGTAGAAGATAAGTTTAAGAGGAGACAGAGTAACCCTAGAGGAAAAGAGAAGCAAGAAAGTAACAATGGAAAAGAGAAGAAAACCATTGAGATAGAACCTAATCAGAAGATACTTAGGAGAGATAATGGTAGCAAGGACTTAAAAGGTTTTTGTTTCAAATATGGTTGCGTAGGACATAGAGCTTTTCAATGTTCAGAAGGATCTAGTAAGAACTTGGGTAGATAGATTCTTGTGGCACATGAGGAGAAAACTACTAATGAAATTGGGGAAGGTATGACAACACCTTAGATAGGAGAATAGCTTATTCTTAGGAGAATCATGTTAAGTGAGAAAAAACCTGGATCTTTGCAAAGATGGAATTCGTTTAGGACTATTTTCAAATCAGGAGGTAAATATTGTAAAGTTGTTATGGATAGTGGTAGTACTAATAATTTAGTATTAGAAGAGATGGTGCAAAATATTGGCTTAAAGAGGCTTAAACATCCTTGTCTATATGGGATAAGTTTATTTTTAGATGAACACATAGTGGATGTGAAAGAGTGGCGTTTGATCAACTTTAGCATTAAACCATACAGAGATGAGGTATTATGTGATGTGGTATCTATGAGTGCTTATCATGTTTTATTGGGTAGACCTTGGCAATTTGATAGAGGATCTATTCATGGTTGCAAAAGAAATTTGGTCACAATAAAGAAGGGTGGACAGAAGTTTACTTTGGTTCCCTTGAAGGAGGAAGAGGGGAGAATTACAAGGAATCTAAGTATGGTAAAGAGATATTGTTCAGAGAAGCAAAATATAGAGGATACTGTAGATCAGAAGAAGGATCTTTAAGGTAGACCAGAGAAAATGTTGGTATCAGATTATAGGAAGGGTAAATTGAAGCAATAGAAGACCTTGATTGCTGTTTAGATAAAGGCTTGTAGCAAAGGTAGTTCAATTGTGCGAAAGAAAGGAGGTAGTAGTAAGAAATCTTGTACAGATGTGAGATATGAGGTGCAGAAGATGAAGTTGAAGTGCAGAGACAAAGATTTGTAGATAAAGAGGATATTTGGATCAAGAGTGTGAATGGGATTTATGTCCCACATCCTTTCAAATGTTCATAAGTTTCTCTTATGGAACATTTTCTTCACACTAGGGGTGTCTGATGTAGGAGAATCCTGGGGTCATTTAAAATCTTGCATAACCCAAATATATTTCCCTTTCAGTTTGTTCTTAGTTTTATTTCAGTTAGTCATTATGTGTTTCTTGTTGTGTTCCTTGGTTTTAGATCATTTTTTGCTGTGAACCAAAGGGTTTGTTCTAGACATCATGTTTTACCTATTACTAGGTTCACACCTCATTTGGATACTTTTTTGTGGAGATATTCAAGATTCATGGTCAGTTGTGTGTGTTCTTCATGTTCTAACAGTCAGTTGGAGTTTTTTGATCTTGCGAAGCATTTCCCTCTTAATGAAGCTTGGTGACTCATATCCCAATGTTCTTGGATCTTTAGCTGACGTCTCTCTTGGATCACTCATCATTTCTACATCTTGGCAATAAGATATTTATGATTTGGGTCCTGACCTATATTTGTTGTATTATGTTTTCTCCTTCTTGGAATATGTAATTGATCTGGCCAACATATGAGTTGCAAAGGCTTTATATATTGAGGCTCTTGATTTTAGTTTGTGGGAAGAGGAGAGGAGTTCTCAAGAAGATAACCTTGGAGGTTAGCATTAGGGTTTGGATCTAGATTCCTATTGTAATCAAGCATGTATATCAAAAGTTTGTAATCTGCATGTTGTAGGAAAATGTGATGTAAATATACAATTCTAAGATAATGCGAAGATCTGTTATGGCATGTTGATAGTCTCCTCTTGTTTCTGAGTTGGTTGTTTCCGCTATGTTGACACTTGCTGCATGGTTGGGCCATCTCCATTTGGGAAAATGTGACCATGAATATGTCATGTGTACCTCGAATATTAGTTTGGACCCAATGTTGACCCTTAAACACAGTTTTTCACTACCTAAGTGTGGAGCAATACTCCCAATTGTACCTATTTCATAATTGGAACACCTGACTGCGCATGACTTTGACTAACTATGCAGGGATTTGACAAACTGCACAGATCTTATCCCAACTATGCAGTATCCCTCCTAACTATGAAAAATCTTGTCTAATTGCAAAAAATATGCATGAAACCCTCCCAATTGTGCAACTTGCATGCCTAACTACATAGTACCTACTTATAAACCCTAGTTTGTGCCCTAATTATGATAAATAAATGCTTTCAAAAGCATGAAATAAATGCATAATCATGAGGGGGAACTAATGTGCATATCTCTATCTCCATTCCCTTTGGTCATTTGTAGCTCTGCACGTGCTCACCACGGTGATTCTACATCAAAATATACATCATCTTCCTTGTTTTAGAACACCAAATTTTCCAAATGAAAGAGTGAAAATGAGATCTTTTTCCCTACCAAATCCCTTTTACACCCTCTTGGGATGCCTAGATGGATGTGTAAGCTTGTGTTTTTGTATTATCCATGCTTCTTTTTTACTTTGGGCTTCATATCTTTTGTGTTTGAACTCCAATTTGTTATCCGTTTACGTTTGTACAATCTTGTCGTCGTGATCAACAAATTGATATCTTTAATTTTTTTTGGTCAATTTTTCAAGGGGGCACCCTTATATCCTATCATTGCTAGGAAAAAAAATTATTGCAATTTTTTCTGGATTTTTTTTGAAACCACACTTTGAATCACATTGTCTCAAAGAGGGGCAAAATGTAGATGCTAAAAATTGGTTACCACCTATGGTGTCACTTTTTAATACCTTGGCATTGCGATTGAACATCATTTTTATAATTTTATAATTGTTCATCTATGTCATACATGTGATATTTATTGTTTGGCAGTATTGTATCATTCCTCATTAATTAAAAAATGAATATTATTTAATTAATCGTTAATGTTTGTCTCTAATCTTTATCATGTCTTACAAATTTGACATTTTAATTCATTTTTGGAGGAAATGAATTGTTATGTAAATCCTTTGCTGATGAAATGAGAAAAGAATTTGAAATGTCTATGTTTGGAGAGATCAAATTATTTCTTGGTCTACAGATTCTTCAACAAGATGCAGGCATTTACATCACTCAGTCCAAATACATCAAGGAAGTGTTAAAGATATTCAAAATGGAGGATTCCAAACCAGTTGGAACACTGATGGCTACTGGATGCAAGCTGATAAAGGAGGACAAGACAAATGAGGTAAATCAGACCTTATATATATCAATGATTGGAAAATTGATGTATGTTGTTCACACTAGACCAGATATAGCACATGCAGTGGCGATAGTTGCTAGATTCTCTACTAATCCCAAAGAATCACATATGACTATTGTCAAAAGAATTCTGAGGTATTTGAAGAACACCGAGGACTATGGATTATGGTACAAAAGAGAAGGAAAATTTAAGCTACAAGTCTATACAGATGTTGATTGGGTTGGAAATATTGATGAACGAAAGAGCACAACTAGAGGAGCATTCTTCATGGGTGACAGACTTGTCACATGGATAAGCAAGAAGCAAGGATGCATCTCTCAGTCTACTACAGAAGCAGAATATGTGGTTGCTACTACAAATTTCTCAACTATTGCATGGATCAAACAATTACTGGAAGGTATGCATATGAAGATCCTTGAACTAGTAATTATCTACTGTGATAATACCAGTGCAATAAACATTTATAAGAATCCATTCATGCATGCTAAGACTAAGCATATTGCAATCAAGTACCACTATCTAAGAGAACAAGTGAAAGAAAAAGAAGTGACACTAGAATATGTTCAATCAAAGGAGCAGTTAGCTGATATATTCACCAAGCCATTACCGAAGGATACATTTGAGTATCTAAGACAAAGACTAGGGGTTCAACCCTTGTCTATCAGTCAGTAATCTGACTAGGAGGCTGTATAAGCCTATAACACATCTAAAGATCAATCATGTTGATGAAAACACTGAAATGGATAGCAACAGATACATTTGTACATTGCAAGGTACACATCTGCATTGCAAATTGTACATTGTATTGCTGATGGATAGGGAAACTCAAGGAGTATATTATGTAAAGGGATGGAAGATAATATATATGATAAAATAAGGAGAATTATTTATGTTTGGCATTGTTGTCAAAGGGAGAGAGATATTCTCATTATCATACCATGAAGAGAAGTTCCTGAGAATCATAAATGAAGAGTTAATCAATATTTTAAGGGAGAGAAATCGATTACACATGAAATATCCATCTAAGGGAGAGAAGTAACAAAGGGAGAGAGTTCAGTGAAAGAGAAAGAATGTTGTCAAAGGAAAAAGAGATTATCAAGAAGAGGAATAGTCAAGGCAGAGCACGTATCAGACCAAAGATATCAGATGATACATCTATCCAGTGAAGGGATTAAAGATTAAAGATAACCACTCTACATGAAACAAATGTAAGCTATTTTTTGAGCTTACCGAGAGCCAGACATTTGTAATAGTTACAATAGGAAAGATTAATGAAACTATATATTTCATAATGTATTAGTGATAGTATAGTATGATAATGTAGTATGTTTCCATCAATGCCAAAGGGAGAGATTGATCACATGTAACTGATTGAATGTTTGAAGATGTTAAGTTGATAACCAAAATGTAGAAGGATAATGCAAGACATTAAATCAGTTAATGGATTGTATTCTCATTAATTTCAACTTGATATAATCTAATTAGTTATAATCAAAGTGTCAAAGACTTCAGAGGATCAGAGAGATAAAGATTATTCTTTTTGTAATGCATAAAAGACAAGCATATATATTGTGACTACAAACACTGACGGTTAGTAGAACCCGACGGATAAAGATCACCGACAGTCAAGTCACAGTGATGCCTAAGCAAGAAAACCAATGAGAATTACCAATGAGCATAATCACAAGCAAACCCGACGGCCTGAAACATAGTGTAAACCGACAGAGAAGCCCGAGGAGAACTGAAGTGTTGACCAATGCTATCAGAGAATTAGACCGAAAATAACTGGAGTTCACAAATGACAAAATATCTAGCTGGCAGAGCTAAATATAGAGTTAACTGGTAGTTATCATTATTTTCATCGACAAGATAAGCCAGAGATAAGTGATTGATTTAAAAATGATTTGTCTAGTTGGCAAAAAGATCTCAGTGAGATAAAACAAGAGTTTTGCTTTAAATCTGATTGGTGAGAATTGTGGATCATGCCAAGATCAAGAAAATCAAGAACCTAACAACGGTGATATCATGTCTATTTAAGAGAAAACTCAATTCATTACAAATTGGTATGGGGAGAAAGAGAATAGAGGATGCTAAAGTGAAACTGGTGAAGAGCAACTTCATATAGTGTTGATCAACAAGCTGAGGAAAGAGCTAAAGAATTTTATAGACACTGAGCAACAGAGCATAGAATCACCGAGCAGAATCAAAGTGGAGCAAAGGTATAAACAAAGTTATATTGATCAGAATAATTTGTGAGATTACAATAGATCTGAAAATTTGCAAGTATAGTTGTATATGTGAACAGATCATATTGTTTCAATTTAACCATTGATTCAGAAAGTCTCTTAACCGAGCGGGATTTAAAGATCCTTTCTATATTGAGATACATCCAATGGAGTATCAAAAAGTTTTTTCATGAAGATAGCATGAGATGCCAGATACCTATTAACGGGCCAAGTGAGTGTTTGATCAAGGATGGTAGCATGGAGATGCTCGATATCAAGTGACAGACTAAAATTTTGAATCCTCTAACAAGGTCACACCTAACAGTGTGTTTTTAACCTTTAACAGGGTTGGCTTTTCACCGAGCTCACTTCAGAAGAGTGAAAATTTTGGGTTACCGGTCCCAAGTGGTTTTTCCCTTAACAGGGTTTCCACATTAAAAATCCATGTGTCAATGTGTTTATGAGTCATAACTTTAGTGTTTTGCATTACACTTAACTTAATTGGATTGATCGGTATACTCTAGATAATTTACTGTTTTTCGGTAAATTGACAGACTACTAAATCGGTAAATCTACAGTAGAAGGTTTTACAAAGCACTCTAATGAGTAGTAATTTGATATAAGTATTTGGAGGCATTCATCTTATAGGACTGAAGATAACTAGAGGTATAATTTTGTGGTACTAAGTTTTAAGGGTTGATTATTTGAATATTTTTGAGGCCACTGATTCACACCCCCCCCCCCCCTCAGTTATTACTAACACTTNTTCCCCCCCCCCCCCCCCCTCAGTTATTACTAACACTTTTAACCATACCTGATTATGATCCATTTGATCTTCTCATCAATTGATCAAATTTTTCATATTTAGGCATAAATAATCATTAATTACCCCTTTACCCCTAGGTCCTAAGCTATGGTAAATAAATTCTATTTATTTATCTCCATTTTCATATTTTTCTCACAGTTAATTAAATTCATTAATTAATTGGTTGATTTCTTATGCAGGAATTATTAAATTATAATGCTCAAAATTCCCTTGTTTTTCTAAATAGGATTCCATACTTTAATTTTGGCTTCAGTCCCCCTAATTGTGCTTCATCTCCTATAATTTAGCTTTCACCCTTCTTACACCTTCCATTTCTCATTTTCTCACTAATTTGGCTTCCCATTTATATTTTAATTGCATTTCCAATTTGTGCATTCAATCATGTCATAATTTGTCATAATTATGACATTTTCCCAATTACACATTCAATTTATCATAAGTCATGATAATTTCCAATTATGAAACCTATTTTTCAAATCTATATATTGGTCTTCATTTCTCTCTTTTTTCCAACCACAATCTAGGTATTTTCATTGTCATTATCATCCTATTGCTTTCAATATTTTGTGCATTTTGTCATATTTGAGCAACATTGTAATCTTGGAGAAGAAAGGAAAAGCATAGAGGCATCACTAAGGGAATGTTTGTTTGGTTTACTTTCAATTTTTATTGCACTTTGTCTTAGTGGCTTTAATGGTTGGATTAGGATCTAATTTTTTATATGCTTTTGAGGTTTCGTGGCTGAACTTGGCACGCAATGTTTCTTGTTTCCCTATTTCCTAGTCTACAAATGAAAAAAGTTAAGATTTTCCTGCATTGAGTGAATGGAGTTGTAAGTGCAATTAGAGGTATTTAAAGAACCATAGAAGATAATGCAATTGTGAGGATAATAATGAGAATTATTCCTAGAGCCTACAAACCTAAGTTGTATGTTATTTCAAGAAAAGGAATGGTATGAATATATATAAATTAGATTAGGTCTATGGATTAGTCTTTACTTTTGAGATAGAAAAATTTGAAGATAGACAACATGCCAAGAAGGATGTTGCATTCAAAGCTAGAAAGAAGATGGAAGATGTACCAAAGACAATAAATGATCCTGATGAGAAAGAAGAAAACTTTATAAGAAGAGAGATGAAAGGATCTAGAGAGTACAATGGTAAGTTTCCCTTTAAATACTTTTTTCATTGAAGCATAGGTCATTATCCTGCTAGATGTCCTTTAAGGAGGATAAGTATAAGAAGCCTAATGGTGATAAGAGAAAAGATAGGTAGAAATACAAAGACATATAGTAGAGATGAGGGTAAGAGGAGTATTTTTTTACAGAGACCCATTCAAAAGATTGAGATGCAAATAATTCAAATGATAAATTACTATTTTTGGCTATTAAGGAGAATGGTAGTGATAGTTTTGAAATTCAAAATATTGTATAAAATTGTGAAAGATCAACAATTGTGAGGACCACCCTACCTAAATGCAAGAGAAGAACCAAAACCTTAGATAATTGATTCTAGACGTTCAAATCATATGACAAGTGACAAAGAAAAGTTTATTAAATTTGAAAAATTTGATGGAGGATTGGTTAAGTTTTCTAGTGAAAAGGCACACCTATTTGTAGTAAGTGAGTCATATCCATTATGGTAAGTATAAGACTGATGATGTTTATATGTTAAATATTCAAGGTAATCTTTTGAGGGTAAGAAAGATGTGCAATAAAGGTTACAACCTTATTTATCATGGGTCTAGATGTGAGATTAGATAGGGCTCAAGAAGGATAGTTGCAGAAGGCATAAGTAATGATGACAATGTCTACTACATTAAAGAAAATAGAGGAAGTAGTTGTTTTTGGCACAAAGTAGTGATTGCTCGTTATGGAACACAATAATGGGATATATCAATATTGATGACATGGTGAAGATTAGTTCTTCTAAAGCAGTGAGAGATTTATCAAATTTAATCAAGCCTACCAATTAATATTGTGTAGAGAGTTTTAGATTGGAAAGAAGACAATGAACAAGTTCAAGAATAAGGATTATTCTACTACAAAACACTTGGATATGATTCATATAGATCTATGCATATCTAAAAGGGAAAGAGGAATAAATGGTGAAATTTATTTTATGTTTCTCATTGATGATTATTCTAGAATTACAAGGGTTACCTTCTTAAGAAAAAAATAAAAAATCCCTAAATAGATTTAAGATATTAAAAAAATTGGTTGAGAATCAGGTGAATGCTCAGATCAAATGTTTGAGGTCTAATAGAAGTGGCGAGTTTACATAAAGTGAGTTTGATATATTTTGTGAACATGGAATTAGAAGACAATTATCTTCCCTTGGGACTCCACAACAAAATGGAGTTGTTGGAAGAAAGAATAGGATTGTTGTTGAGATGGCTAAAACCATATTGAAAGATTGTAACCTACCTAATCTATATTGAAGAGATGTTATTCATATTGTTTTTTTTATCGTCTTAATAGAGTATAGGTGAGAGTGAAACACACAAAGAAACCTTATGAGATTTGGTTCCAAAAGGCACCTACTATAAAGTATTTTAGAATCTTTGGAAGAAAGTGCTACATTAGAAGAGAAAAAGAAAATATAGGAAATTTTGATGCAAGATTCTACAGATAAAGGAATATTTCTACAATTTTCCAAAAAGAGAAAGGCATATTGGTACTACAAAAAAAGGATAAATAAGATTGTGGAAAGTACAAATGTTAGAATAAGTGAATAATGGAATCAAGATGATCTAGAGCTTGAGATTGAGTTTGAATATGTCCTTGTTTCTCTAATAGAAGAGAACAATTCTTTTGTAGACAAATAAGTATTAGATGAAGAGGAAAAGGAACTTGAACAAGCACCTAAGACACCTAAAACTATGTGTAGAGGAATCATTCAGAGAATCATATCATTGGAGACAAAAAAAAAAGATTAGACAAGGGGAATACTTTCCAAGGAAAGAAAACAAGCAAACTACTATTTCTTATCAAATTTGGAACTAAAGACATTTGTAGAAGAAATCAAATATAATGGATGGAAAAAAGACGTGAATGAAGAGATGATTAGATAGAGAATAATCAGGCACATGAATTGGTATGTAGAATGACATACAACAATGTGATTAGAAAAAAGTGGGTATTTTAGAATAAGCTAAATGAAGATGGAGAAGTCACAAGGAACACTACAAGAATAGAATGTAAAGGCTATACACAAATTGAATGCATAGAATTCGAGGAGACATTTTCTATGATATGTAAGATGAAAGAAATAAGGATGTTTCTTGCATTTTTTGCATGTAAAAATTTCAAGGTGTATCAGTGTTAGAATATAATGAGAGGGGGGTGAATCAGTGGCCTTAAAATAATTCCAAAAATCCAACCAAAACTTATATCTCAAATATAATATCCTCCAGTTATCTTTCAGTCCATCAAGATGTATGCCTTAAATAACTTTAACAAATATAACCTGCTCGGTAAGATATATTGTTTATCTTTTCTAGACTTTACCGAATAGTTGTAAATAAACTTAGTGTTAACCGACCAATCCAGTTTCAATAGTGTGTAAAGAAAAATATCAATGCAATAAACCATATACACATTTGACAAAAAATTTAACGTGGAAACTCTGTTAAGGGAAAAACCACTTGGGACCGGTAACCCAAAAATTTTCATTCTTCTGAAGTGAGCTCAATGAAGAGCCAACCTTGTTAAAGGTTACAAACACACTATTAAGTGTGACCTTGTTAGAGGATTTAAAACTAACAATTTGTCTTTTTACCTATCAATCACTATGTTGTCAACAAGAAAACCTATTGATACTCTTGAGTATCTCAATACATTAAGGACTGTTAAATCCCACTCGGTTAAGAGATTTTCTGAATCAATGGTTAAACTAATATAGTAAATGATCTATTCAATAATACAAATTTGACTTGAAAATATTTAGATATATTGTTAGTCCAATAATACCTCTCTGATAAATGTTCACTTCAGTTCCTTTTCTTTCTTTCTTTGTTCTTTTTGCTTAGTGGATGCTTTGTCCTCTATTGCTTCGTGTCTGCAAAATTCTTTGGCTCTGTTCTTCAGTCTGTAAGATCATATCTGCATGAAGAATTCTATCTTCCCTGGAATATATTCATCATTACTCTCTTTTCATAATGAATTCCTTGTCTCTTTATATAGACATGATTAGTCGCTCAATCTCCTTATTTTTGTCGTAGATCACTTCTTGATCTGTAAAACTTGCCATTCTTTTCTTTATCCTGTAAAGATCTACTTTAGTTTTATTTCGTAGATCTGTCCTTGATAACTATGCTTTAAATCTCTTCCATGCTTTAGTTTAACTGATTATTAAGAATAAAGAAATCAATCAGTCAATCTCTAAATATAGCTCTTGCGAGCTAAGTAGTTTTGTCATTCTTGAACTTCAGTTCTAATTGATCATCAACTCCAGTTAGCTTGGTCATTGACTTCAGTTACGCTCGGTAGCAACTTCAGTTATGCTCGATACTCAGTATACACTGTGAAATTCTCGGTGACACTTTCTCGATAATTCTTTCTCAGTTACTATTAAGCTTGGTTTATAGTGTCCATTGATGTTTACTGTCACTCGGTGTATACAAAATTTTTATGTTTTTACCGATAACATAAACTGTGTCTCTTCATCTCTTCAAGATTATGACCAATATGTGTTTGAATAATCAAACCATATCAAGTTGAATTCAATGACAATACAATACATTAACTGATTTAATGTCATGCATTCACTTTTGTAGCTTGGTGCTCATCAAATTATCATCTTCAAACATTCAATCAGTTATAGTTCATCAATCTCTCCCTTTGGCATTGATGGAAACATACAATTAAATATGAAGTATAAGATATGCCATAACATACAAATCTTACTGTTCTATAACCAATTCAAATATCTGAATCTTGGTAAGCTCTTCTAGCTCAGATTTGATTCTTGTTGTGTGCTCTCCCTTTCTTCATTCCCTTCAATGGATAGGTGTATAAATTATGTTTTCTGATTATGTCTATCCCTTTCTTATAGAATCTCTTCTCAGATTCTCTCCCTTTGATGAATGGTTGCTTCATTGAATATCTCTCTCCCTTTAATCTTTGAATCTTTCTCCCTTTGGATGTTCTCCTCCTTGATGGATATTTCATTGAATATCTCTCTCCTTTTAACAACAATGCCAAAAAATAATATACAGTTCTGTAGTATCCAACAATCCTTTTCTTCCTTTGAAGCTTTTTGTCCCTTTAGTGGACTGATATGTCATTGTAGTCCATATCTCAGCTTGCATCAACATGACTAATCTTTTGATAATGTGTAGGCTGATGCAACCTCTAAGTCAGCTTAGTGACCAGTAGAAAAGGGATGAACCCCTATTCTATTCTCCAGGTACTCAAATGTATCTTTTGGAAATAGTTTTGTGAATATGTATGCTAGTTGTTCTTTGGATTGTACATATTCTAGTATCACCTCTTTCTCTTGTACTTGTTCCCTCAAGTAATGATACTTAATGGCTATGTGCTTTGTATTAGCATGCATCACAAGATTCTTTGAGATGTTTATAGTACTAGTATTATCACAATAGATAATTAATGGGTCAAGAATTCCTTCATTCATACCTTTCAGCAATTTCTTGATCCATGCAATGTTAGAGCGATTTGTAGCAGCAACTACATATTTTTATTCTGCAGTTGATTGAGATGTGCATCCTTTCTTTTTACTTATCCATGTGACAAGTCTATCACCCATAAAGAATGCTCCTCCTATTGTTCTCTTTCTATCATCTAAGTTTCTAGCCCAATTAGCATCAATATAAACTTGTAGCTCAAATTTGCCTTCTTTATTGTACCACAAACCATATTCTTCATTATTCTTCAGATATCTCAAAATTCTTTTAACAACAGTCATGTGTGATTCCTTAGGATTAGCAGACAATCTTGCAACTATACCAACTGCATGTGCTATATCTGGTCTAGTATGTACAACATACATTAGTTTGCCAATCATTGATCTGTATAAGGTCTGATTTACCTTGGTTGTTTTGTCTTCCTATATCAATTTGCATCCGGTTGTCATAGGTGTTCCAACTGGTTTAGAGTACTCCATCTTGAATATCTTCATAACTTATTTGATGTATTTGGATTGTGTAATGTAGATGCCTTCATCCTGTTGTAAAATCTGTAGGCCAAGAAAAATTTTGATCTCTCCAAACATTTCCATTTAAAATTCTTTACTCATTTTATCAGCAAATGATTTGCATAGCATATTATTACCTCCAAATATGATATCATCAACAAATATCTCAGCAATCAAGGTCTTATCATCAGTATCTCCTTTCAAATATATATTACTATTGTCACTTGTTCTAACAAATCCAATACTAATGAGATAAGAGTGAAGTCTTTCATATGGGTGCTTATTTTAATCCATACAAGGCTTTGTGTAGTCTACAAACCATGTTCCTCTTGTTAGGATCAACAAACCCTTCAGGTTGTTCAATGTATACCTCCTCTTCTAGTATTCCATTCAGAAATGCAGATTTAACATCCATTTGGTATACTTTAAATCCTTTAAAAGAAACATAAGCAAGTAGAATTCTTACTCCTAGTCTAGCAATGGGTGGAAAGGTTTCTCCATAGTCAATACCTTCTTCTTGTGCATACCCTTTACATACTAGTCTTGCTTTTTTCCTTATGACTTCTCCATTCTCATTGAGTTTGTTTCTGAATATCCATTTGGTACCAATGACATATTTGTCACTCGATCTAGGTACTAATATCCATGTTTTATTATTCTCAATCTATTCAATCTCTTCATTCATTTCACTAACCCATTCTTAATTCTCAAGTGCAGCATTAACAAATTTAAGCTCAAAATCATAAATCAAACATCTAGTGTTAAGAGACTTACTTCTTATTCTCACTCTAGCTCTTTTGTCTCCAATGATTTGGTCTTGTGGAGGGTGTCTTCTGACATATTTAGCAAGTACAGGTTTAGATCTTTGTTCTTCATTTTGACCTCCATTCTGATCTTGATTTTGATCTTCATTATCACTCAGTTCAGCATTGTGAGCATTTTCCTAATTCTTGGTGTGTGCAGCCTATTGCTTGGTTGCATTATTCTGTCACTCGGGTAAGATTTCATGTTCTTCTATGTAGAAAAATTTGTTTTAATCTCTAGGTTCCTTTCTGCTTTCCTTATCATTTTTCTTAGCAAATTCATCCACTTTAACATTTGCACTTTCAATGATTTTGTTAGAAGATTTGTTCAGACATTTATAAGCTTTTCTTTTAGTAGAATATCCTATAAATATTCCTTCATCACTTTTAGAGTCAAGTTTCCCATTTCTATCATCTTTCAGTATATAACATTGACTTCTGAAAATTCTAAAGTAACTCACATTTGATGTGTATCCATACCATAGCTCATAAGGTGTCTTATTGGTGTCTTTCTTCAATTGAACTTGGTTTAGTGTATAGACAACAGTACTTGTAGCTTCTCTCCAGAATGTTTGTGTGATGCCTTTTTCAATCATTAGTGTTCTGGCACAATCAACAATTGATCTATTTCTCCTTTCAACAATCTCATTCTGTTGTGGTGTTCTCAGTACAGAAACGTGTCTTGAAATCCCATGCTCATTACAAAAGTTAGTAAATTCATCACAAATAAATTCTCCTCTATCTAATCTTAAACATTTTAGTTCTTTTCAACTTTTTATTTATACCATTTGAACATCTTAAATGCTTCAGATTTCTCTTTTAAGAACATAATAGTCATCATCCTAGAATAGTCATCAACAAATAGAATAAAGTATCTATCACCATAATAGCTCTTTGTTCTTATTAGTCCACATAAGTTAGTATGGACTAACTCTAGAATAACATTAAATGCGTAGGTTTTTCTTTTGAAACTAGACTTTGTCATTTTTCCTATTTGACAATTCTTGCACATAACATGGTTGGGTTTTGAAATACTCGGTAAGCTTCTTACTTATCTTAACCATGTTGTCAAAGTTCACATGACATAACCTTTTATGCCACAAACAAAAATCTTCATTTCTAGCCAATAAACAAGTGGTCTCAATATCATCAAGATAAAATAGATTACCTTTCGTTTGTTCACCAGTATCGATCAACTTTCCTTTTTCATTATAGATCATTGCCTTTTTGTTCTCAAATGCAACTCAGTGTCCTATGTTGTTCACCTATGAAACACTCAATAGATTATAGTTAATTCCTTTCGCCCAATATGCATTTTCTTATCTGATCAGATTATTCAACATGATGGTACCTTTTCCTTCAACTAGACAAGGTGAGTCATTACCCATCATTATAATATTCAAAAGTTTCAAACTTTTCTTTATCTCTAGTCATGTGATGAGTACATCCACTATCAATAATCCAGAAATTATTTTTGCTAACTTTAGATATGAGTTTTATTTCAACATACCTTTCTTTGTCTGAATCATCCTTCATAGAAACAAATACTACCTCAACATCTTCATCAGAATCAGTGTTAGAATTTTTAGCTTTATTCTCAACCAGGTAACAAGCCTTCTTACCTTTGTCCTTGTAATCTTAGTTATCTCTTCTGTCAGAATGTCGGTTGCTTTTGTATTTTTGGTCGTCACTTCTGTCATACTTCTTTTCATAAGATCTGTCATGGTTTCTTTCATCCTTTCTCTTGTCAGGGCATCTAGTAGCAAAATGTCCAATTTCTTTGCAATAAAATAGACCAATGGTAATTTACCTTTATATCTTCCTTTACCTTTATGTAATCTTCTAGCCATTAGTGCTTCAAGTTCATCAAGTTCTTGTTCATGACTATCACTGTCACTATCATTTCTCATAGTGTGTTTGTGACTAGATTTTCTTATTTTCAGAGAAGATTTGAATGCAAACTCAATAGTTGGTAAGATACTATTGCCATAGTTGTTCATCTCAAATGAAATAAGTCTACCAATCAAACTATAGAGAGTAACATTGTTATTTTCTATTGCTCTCATTTCTTGAATTGCAAATACTCTAATAGCATAAACAGGTAGTAAGGTTCTCAAATTTTTACTTACAGTTGTTTCTTCCTCAAGTACTCCTCCTACTCCACAGATAGCATTAACAACTTCTTTGATTCTTCTAGTGTACCGAGTGAAATTCTTTCCTTCTTTCATTCTTAGGTCATCAAACTTTCCTCTTAGGATTTCATCTTTAGCTCTCAGCACATTGGTGTCTCCTCCATGTACTAGCTTGATTTTGTCCCATATTTTCTTTGCATAGGTGCATGATTTCACATCTTCAAATTCAGCACCGGATAGTGAAGAATAAAGTTCTATCATCATAGAATTGTGTTCATGTTTCTCTCTCAAATGATAAATAGTTAGAGGTCCAGTAGGTGCAACATATTCAGTATCCAAGTGTTGTGTGACATCATTTCCAATACCTAATAGATGAAGTCTTATCTTGTTTTTCCATGATGTAAAGTTGTCCATGCTCAACTTAGGCACATCCCTTTTACTCATCTTGTGATCTTTAGCTTAAGTCTTTAAACTCTCTTCCAAGCACCAAAGCTCTAATACCAATTGTTAGAATAACTGAGAGGGGGGGGAGTGAATTAGTGGCCTTAAAATAATTCCAAAAATCCAAAAAAAACTTATATCTCAAATATAATATCCTCTAGTTATCTTTCAGTCCATCAAGATGTATGCCTTAAATAACTTTAACAAATTTAACCTTCTCGGTAAGATATATTGTTTATCTTTTCTAGAATTTACCGAATAGCAGTAAATAAACTTAGTGTTAACTAACCAATCCAATTTTAATAGTTTGTAAATAAAAATATCAATGCAATAAACCATATACACATTTGACACATAGATTTTAACGTGGAAACCCTGTTAAGGGAAAAACCACTTGGGACCGGTAACCCAAAAATTTTCACTCTTCTGAAGTGAGCTCGGTGAAGAGCCAACTCTATTAAAGGTTACAAACACACTGTTAAGTGCGACCTTGTTAGAGGATTTAAAACTAAGAATTTTTCTTTTTACCTATCACTCACTATGTTGTCAACAAGAAATCCTTTTGATACTCTTGAGTATCTCAATACATTAAGGACTATTAAATCCCACTCAGTTAAGAGATTTTCTAAATCAATGTTTAAACTAATATAGTAAATGATCTATTTAATAATACAACTTTAACTTGCAGATATTCAGATCTATTGTTAGTCCAATAATACCTCTCTGATCAATGTTCACTTTAGTTCCTTTTCTTTCTTTCTTTGTTCTTTCTACTTAGTGAATGATCTATCCTCTATTTCTCGGTGTCTGTAGAATTCTTTGGCTCTGTTCTTCAGCCTGTAAGATCATATTTGCATGAATAATTCTATCTTCACCAGAATATACTCAGCATTCCTCTCTTTTCATAATGAATTCCTTGTCTCTTTATATAGACATGATTAGTCACTCAATCTCCTTGTTTTTTTCGTAGATCACTTCTTGATCCGTAAAACTCATCATTCTTTGCTTTATCCCGTAAAGATCTACTTTAGTTTTATTCTATAGATATCTCCTTGATAAATACGCTTTGAATCTCTTCCATGATTTAGTTTAACTGATCGTTAGGAATAAAACAATCAATTAGTCAATCTCTAAATATAGCTCTTGCCAACTAAGTAGTTTTTTCGTTCTTGAACTTCAGTTCTGATCGGTCATCAACTCCAATTAGCTTCATCATTGACTTTAGTTATGCTCGGTAGCAACTTCAGTTATGATCGCTACTCGGTATACATTGTGAACTTCTCAGTGACACTTGCTTGGTAATGCTTTCTTGGTTACTACTATGCTCGGTTTACATTGTCCATCAGTGTTTACTATCACTTGATGTATACAGACTTTTTATATTTTTACCGATAACATAAACTTTGTCTCTTCAGCTCTTCAAGGTTATGACCAATATGTGTTTGAATAATCAAACCATATCAAGTTGACATCAATGACAATATGATACATTAATTGATTTAATGTCTTGCATTCACTTTTACAGCTTGGTGATCATCAAGTTATCATCTTCAAAGATTAAATCACTTATAGTTCATCAACAAGTCTGCATTCTTGAATGGAGAACTAGAAGAAGAAGTCTATGTTGACAAACCAAATGGTGTTCAATTTTTAGAGGATCCAGATATGGTCTATAGACTCAAGATGACACTTTACGAACTCAAGAAAGATCCTAGAGCTTGGTATGGAAGGTTATATGGGAACTTGTTGCAACAAAAATTCAAGATAGGTACCATATACAATAATATTTATTTCAATTTTTGATAGTTTTATATATTGTATTTGTTGGAGGTGATGATGTTTGCAAGAAGTTTTTTAAATAAATGTAGAAGGAATTTGAGATGTCCATGATTGGTGAGCTTTATTTCTTTCATGGTCTTCAAGTTACTCAAATGGAATATTATATTTTCATTTCTCAGACCGTGTATATCAAGGAGATGTTGACAAAGTTTGGTATGGATAATTGTAAACCAAATGGAACTCCCATGGTTACTAGTTGTTATTTAAGAAAGGATGATGAATCTGTGGAAGCCAAAAAATTATAGATTTATGAAAGTTGGACTATTGTAATTGATTGATTCAAGACATGATATCATGAATGTAGTTTTTTTGGTTACAAGATATCAAGATAATCCTAAGAAATCTCATGATAAGGCAGTGAAGGGGATATTTAGATATTTGAAAGGAGCTCTAGATTTTGGATTGTGGTATAAAATAGATAATGATTTCAATTTTAAAGATTATACAGATGTTGATTAGGCTATATGTGCCAATGAAAGTAAGTACAAGTGGTGGTGAATTTTTATTGGTATACAGATTGATCTCTTAGATGAGGAAGAAGCATGTTTCAATATCATTGTTTACTACAAAGGTAGAATATATACATTTATATCTAGCATAATTTATTAAGGGAGAAAGTTGTAGAGTGTTGGAATAATGGAATGGCGTGTACTAAGAGGGGAGGGGTGAATCAATACTCTTAAATTTTTTATCAATTAACCCTTAGTACTTTGTTCTTGCATTACTGACCATTGATGCTTTTCTATCTTATGCATGTAATATCAAAACATAAACTTAATTGCATGTAAAAATTCATAGAAACATTCATGAAATGTAAGTACACATAACACAAGAATTGGTAATGCAGAAAACCCCTATTAGAAGGTAAAAATTGTCGTGGGGATGAAACCCACAAAGCTTCACTATCTGCAGAATGGAAGGTGTCAGTTAAGGCTACAAGTGTGATCACTTCTGATGATCTTACCCTATTAGGACTAACATTTTAGACTGGTTAGGTCTACTCGGTTAAGATATTTAGTATCACTATTAATTGTGCACTCAGTTAAGAGATTTACATAAAGACTGTTAATTCCACCTTCTTAAAGGATTTCTTCTATTTTCTACAATTATTAGAGAGTAGTCAAAAATACTTGTTGACCTGATAGTATGCAATCCTGAATTGCTGAATATAGATCCTTTAAGTACATAATGTATATGTATCTCCTATAGTGATTGATTAATACATATGTTCTGCTCGGTAGCCTTGAATCTTGTTCTTCATAACTGAATTCTGTCTTTTGTGTCCTTCTACATGAAACTCTTTATCTGATCCATAGATGCCTACTGTGGCTACAATTATCATGTTTCGGTTGATTACTACATCTATTTATACAATGTATTTGACCTATTTAGGTTTCACTCTTTACAATAAAAAAATCTATGATCAAAGGTTTACAACTTGACCTTGATGTCCTAGTTTGCATGTTTTGAATCAATTAGAATGATTAAAACAATTACATCTGCTTTACTTGTCCCTCAAGAAATGGTTTTAAAGATAAACATAAAGCTTAATATAAAACTCAAGTGCTTTATCTGACGTGTAACTTAGATACACATTTCTCAGAAATAAAACTATCTCTCGGTAGACTGGTGCTCGGTGATCTCTCTGTAGACATACTGCTCTCGGGTTCCTTTGTGAACTGTGTTGTCGGTTTACTTTGTAAACTGTGATCTTAGTTTACACTGTAAACTGTGTTCTCGGTTTACACTATAAAATTGTATGTCGGTGATCATTGTGCTAATACACTTCTGATGATCTCTGCAGTTGTCTGTTTCCTAATTATCATTAGTGAGGTAGGTTTGAAATTTCAAAATTGGTGGGTTTCAAACTTAGGGTAACAACAGGCTTTGAATGGGGATCCAAATTGGAAGGAAGAAGAAAATCCAAAAATATGAACAAAGATCATAATGAATACTAATGCCTTATCCATTGGGATATAAATTCAATTGAATAGAAGGGGATAGGGAGTCACTTTTAGAAGGGTGGAGGGGAACATGGAAATAAGACAAAATGAGAACCACAAAACCAGGAAGCAAAAACTAAAGACAAACTCAAACCAAAATTTTAATTACAAATGAGTAGGGAAAGAAGCTCCATACCTCTAAGAATGTTCTAGATGAATCATGCAAAACCATTAAACTCATGAGTCTCAAATCTCATGTTAAGTTGGGATATCTATTTTCATCGATGTCTAGAAACATGAAAAACCCTGATATTGTTCCACAATTCTTTTATTAGAGAACCCTTTGACTCAACATATTGTTGGGCACTTGGAAACTTTGAATCGAGTTCCGATATTCCATTTTTTTGTGATCCCCCAACACTGAAGGTGCTTTATTAGGATGTCGGGCCTTTCCTCTAGTTTTTCGAATGTGTAAAGGTGCTCAAGTTCAAAAATCACTCGATCCTCTTATATGTCTAAGGCAGTAATTCCATTTGCTCCCGACCAAGTTGCAAGGCTCGTATTTTCATGCAAGTCTCTTCAAATTTGACATGGTATAGTTCCTTAAATGCTGAAGTTTAACAAAATGAATTTACTACGGTGACACCATATTTTTTCCAAATGAGAATTACTATCATCTCTCATCGTAATTAAATGAGTTTAAAGGATTGTTTATCAAGAATGGTGATATTTTTGAGTTCATTCCTTTATGAAAAAGATCAATTATTCCTCCTCAGAATGGTGCTTCCAACAATTATAGAAGAGTGGAATGAGGAACCTACACTCGTGGTACAACCAAATTTGAATTGGCCTAAGTCATACGCATTTGATATCGTATCTAACTTATGTCATGTGGCATGGAAGGAAAAGACTAGTTATGCAGAATATCATAGAGACATCTTTGTCCTAGAGGAAGAAGTGAATGCTAAGTTTCATCAACTTTTTATGGAGATTCAGAACAAGCTGAATGGGCTCCTACACTCTAGGATTGATGATTTCCCTTATTTTCATATGTATGAAATCTTAGTGTATCATCTTAAAATGGAAGCACTTCCATGTTAAGAACATTTATCCCTCCTTAGGGGATGTTTTTGGCCACCATCATACTATCCCCTCCTTTCTGCTTCATCTCCTACTTCTGTGCCTGTTTAGGACCCTGATTGGGCCTCTCCGGGCACCTTCTATCTCACCTGACACTTTTTCCAAGGGTTCTGACCCCCTGGGTCAAGGTTGACCTTGACCTTGACCTAGATCAGGGTTGAAATTGACCTTGACCTAGATCAGGGTTGACCTTGACCTTGACCTGGGTCCCCCTTCCAAAACTAGAAACTTGTCAGCTTCTGGAGGTCATCAAAAATTCATTTTTCTCGCTTCTGGGTCAGCTGTTTTGAGTTCCGAAGCGAAAAATCCTAAATTGTATTTAATATAGGTCCTCTTCTAGGGGCATGGGTCTAATTAGGATTTAATTCTCCTATGTTGGCCTCCTTAGAATATTGTGCCCTAATTTCATATAAAAGGAAGCTTTCTCCTCTCATTTTCTCTAGCCATCAACTAAGTGATAAGAGGTGATCAAGCAAAAAGTTTAAGCATCCATTGTTCTACATGTTATCAAGATTTAAAGGTGTTCAAGTCTTCCTCTCAAGCATTCAAGCTCTCCATTGAAGATCAAGGATTCAAGCTTTCAATCCTTTGAAGGGATTAGGTTCAAGCATTCAAGATTAATCATTCAAACCCCAGATCTAGCCATCATGGTGGTGTGATCTTCCTTCAAGATCCTTTGTGCATCCTCAACACTCATTCATTCTCTTCAAGGTGGATTCAAAGCATAAAATTATAGAGGTTTATGGTTTCTATTGAGTCCAAGATTTCATATTTATATGCTTGCTTACATTTGCATTACATTGGCATACCTATTCAATATCATAGCTTCATTCTTAGATTCAATTCTACTACTTGCTAGCATTCTATACTTTATTGATTTCAAGGTTAGTTCCTAAATCAGGGTTTTACTAAGGCAAACCCCTCCCCCCCAACAAAAAAATATCTTTTTCTTTCAGGTACAGGTTCAGGATTGAAGATTTGAACTCAGATTTGGATACCCTTTTCAGCGAACTATCGGGATCTGCGAACAGATTTTCTGTCGGACCTGTGCAGGTTAGGGTCGAGATTATTGGGTCAGGGGTGAGCTTAGTGGGTCAAGGTTGACCTTTTTCATAAGATGGTATCAGATCAGAAAAATATTTCTATGTTTTATTTGTCTTTGTGTTCCGGTTCCGGATCATACTTCAGATTTTCTAGAAACAGAGTACAGACCTCAGAAAACAACATTCTTTAATCTGCAATATTTCAAGGTTAGTGAATTTCTCCTATCTATTTCAATTCAAATCCTTAATAATTCTAAATCTATCACATATTTACATTCATTTCAAAACACATTTTAGGAGGGAAACCTAGGATCTCCTTCTTTATTCTTATTTCCAATATATTGATTCATTTATGCATTGATCCTTTTTGGGTTGATCAATTTGGATCCTTCCTTTGTGCATTTGAGAATAAAGGGGAATGTCTTATTTATCCCTCCACTCTAAACATTAAATGTAAGGTGATAAGTGATTTGAGTATCAAAACACTCTTATTCTATTGACATCATTTTATTCTTTACACTTAGTAATTTTTTGGGTTGGTAAAATTGTTTCCGTTTTAAATTTCCTTTCTTGATACTAGTCATTTTCAAGACCATTACTTTTGTAGCTAAAATGGTTTTGGCTCTTTTTACATATATAGGCCTTAGAGAGGCCATGGAAAAGGGGGACTTCTTTTTGAGAGGGATTTCTTCTCTTTTCAGGAGAAAAGATGATAAAGAAATAGATGACAGAGGGATAAAATTTTGGAAATGTAGCTATTTTTGGTAGTAGAAATAAATTAAACTTTGTGTCATGAGTTTATCTGCAATTGTCTTCAATGGGAATGCATGTGTTCAAAGATGTGTATTTGTCATATTCTTCCTTATTGCTAAATAAACTTTGTGTTATGACAATATTCTATGGTATTTTCCTACTCAAAATGGTTATCATGATTTTATATCACAAACTTTGTATTTTGTGTTGAGGATGATTCTTCCCCTGTCCTTTCATATTACATCGTGGGTGAATTAAAACTTTGTGTCAAATCACCTCCTTTAAAATATTACATGACATCTTTCTTCACATATATTGTATAGTTATGCTTGAATGTTAATTTGCATTTCCTACTTTTTGGTTAAAAGCATACCCAGAAAATCAAATTAAGTCATAAGAGGGATTTGTACCTCTAAAATTTAGAGGAAGGCCATCTATTTAATAGAAATATCTACAACATTTAGTTTTGGTTTTATCTTTTTATCATGGGCATTGTGAGTCATTTAAAAAGTTATTTTAGAAAGGAAAAAAATTGACCTAACAGTGTCAGGCCGCTTCAAAAATTTAAATACGTTTTATGAGGAGAGATATAAAAGAAAGCCTTACCTCCTCATTTGATACATCAATCTCATCAATCAATCAATTCAAGCAGATATCATATCCTATAATTGAGGAAGCCATCAAGCGTCATCAAGGCATTGAAGAAGTAAAGTTTAGATTTTAAGCATTCAAGATGGCATCAATGATCAATCAATTAAAAAGTCAATTATGCAAGTCAACATCAACATTTTTATGAAGACTTACACACAAAGGAGACTCATGAAGGTATAATATTATATTTTAGAATATTAATTTTAGATCTAGCTTATGTCCTTTCAAGACACACTTTCAATTTAGTTACATTTTAATTTGAAATTTTAAGGTTAATCCCAAAAACAATGTTTGACCTGGGCAAACCCCTATCAACCAAATAATTTATCTCTTTAGTGTGTGCAAGTAACAATATTTGAAGACACAAATCTAGAATCAAGAAGAGAAAATAGAGACATACAAAACCACCTTTGCAAAAGTAAACAAGAAGGGTCAATGTTGCTTTGAGGTGACATTGTCTAAACACTTTTAAGATGAAAATTTTAGAGAAGGTTCTAATCAACATCTTGATATGAAAATGCAATTGTGGTTCGCATCTGACACTCTGAGGCCAAGGGCACCCAAAAATGCCATTGACCTCCACTTTCAAGCTCATATTTCAAACACAATTTCCTCTCTTCCTCCTCTTTCTAGAATTGTACTCCATGTCTACATATATGATCGGATGCTTTCCATATATGCTGACTACTCTCAATTTTACACCTTTGGCCCTAGATCTACCATTAAATCAATATTTTCAATAGTTCATTTTCAATTCAATCAAGGATTGTTATATTCACCTTGTTCCAAACCCTCTTCAATTAGATTTGAGGTTGAGCCAAGTGAATTCACTCTTTAATGTAATCAGGAGGAAAATAGGTCTAGTTCCTAGTTTACATGCATAAGCTAGTGAACACCCATTTTCTCACAAATTACAATATGTATATGTACATGCATATTTATATGTATATGTATATCTATATTTATATTAATATTTATATGTCTATGTGTACACACACACACACATAAATACATACATACATGTATGTATATATGTATGTATGTACTCAATAATAGGTTGATAGATGATAATAATGGTTGAAAATAAATGAAGGCATTTAGAATTTAGTCATTATGTATCAAAGGTGGTAGTGTGTGGGGAAGTTATTTATGTGTTCTTCTACATTATGTTCTTAGTATTTTTGATAATGGATGACTTCTCCTAGTGATGGTACATTGGGTGGGTAATATGGGTGGGAAGAATTAAGAAAATGAGAAGGTGGATAAGTGAAGACAAAAGAGGAGACATAAGATCTCCAAGGAGGAATGGATTTTGATTTTATGAAATTTGTGGATTTTTTTGGCATGCAAGATTTTTCTTAAGGATCACTTGATTTCAGAGATTTCAAAGGTGTTGGATGGGTCTCTACGCATGGAGTTTTGTTTTCCACAAAGAATATTCTAGTTGACCTCCGTGCAGACTCAAGGAAGGTGGAAATTTTATCATGCAATCAAGTCATTTTCTATGCTTCCTTATTATCAACTATGGCTTTGTGGTACCTATTGGATAATGAATTTGGTGTTTTGGTTCATTAAGGGGAGGTACGTTTTGATTTTTTTTTGAGAACATGTATGCCTCCAAATGATGTAAGTATGTTTGCAACAAGAGATGGATGAGCTAGCAAAGGGGATGATGATGGCACTTTTTTTTTAATCAATGTAATTCATATGTTCTTTGATTCTTTTGACAACAAGAGTGAGAAAGTTGTGGAGGTAGTGACCCCATTAAGTATGACTACCTTATGCAACAAAAGTTCTAGTGCTATTGGTAAGGGTGGCTTAGGGGCATGTGCAATTTTCCATTGGTCCCATTTTAAACCGAATTATAGACCAATTATTGTGTTAGCATAGAATATTATAGGTTGCATTATTGTTCCTTTTTGATAGACAATGGGGGTTGGTGTAGTTGTTCATTCTCTAGCTTGGTGGGGAAATGATAGTTTTTGAAGTTTCTATCTATAGCTCATTAGTGAAATTGGTAAATGATATTTTTAATAGTTATATATATATACATATATATATATATGTATATATGTATATGTATATATATACATATATATATATATACATATATATATATATACATATATATATATATACATATATATATATATACATATATATACATATATATACATATACATATATACATATACATATATACATATATATATATATATACATACATATATATATATACATATATATACATATACATATACATATACATATACATATACATATACATATATATATGTATATATATACATATACATACATTATATACACACATACATACATACATACATATATATACATACACACACACACATATATATATACACACACACACACACACACACACACACACACATATATATATGTATGGACTTGATTTTTTGCTAGCATCCAAGTGGTTTCCCCCTTATTTTCTTTAGTTCTTGGACCTACCAAGTTCACTATCAACACACACACACACAGAGAGCCGCATATACATGGTTATTTTTATGTGATGGTTAGACATAGATATATGATATTATTTAATTTATAAATTGTCTTGTGTTGTTTTAAGTATTTCAAGATGAAATCATTTCATTTGCATGCATATGTACTAGATGTAATAGTTATTATAAATTTATGAATATATTTTATGATGTAATTTATTTAATAATTTTAACCCTGAGGTGTCCTGTGACCTCGCAATTTGATTAAAAAAGTATTTTTACTTGTAGTAGTACATTGAGGATGACAATTTTATGTCATGTGTGCATTAATTATTAATTATATGTGGTTTTTGATTAAAAAAATCAACCAAGACAAGGGGGCTGACCTGAATAGAAACAACCAGCACGAGAAGTGCAGACTACTAGCACATCACCATGGTCATCACACCCTCAGCCTATACCTTTTTTTTAAATCAAAAACCAAAAATTACCACTAACAGGCCCCAACTCCATCATGGAGCTGGTAACCAGCCTGTTACCCCTAATAGACCCCAGCTTCACCTTGAAGCTGGTAACCAGTCTGTGAAAATAAGTATCAGAGTAGTTAAGTTTAACAACATAGTAGGAATTAATAGCAAACCGGTAACATAAGTATAACAAATACACCAAAAGGCCCACAGTGGCCAGCCAATGGATCCAATCAAAATAACAAAGCATGGAAAAACAAGTAAGTTACTTGGGATTTTTACCCCCACTACTCAACAACAACTTGAGCCAATCCTCCACGAGGAATTGGAACAACTTCTCATCCTTTTGATCTTCCCCCGGAGTAGCCACATTCTCCATTTGCAACAGTTGGAGCATAGTTGCAGCCGAGTGCATGACCTTAACCGTGAAACCAGCCACCCTGTTGAAGCTTTCACCTAACTTTTTAATCTCCTCCGTGACATCCCGTAGATCCTTCTTGGAGACAGAATCAAGGGAGGAGGCCTGTAGAACTTTAACATCCTTCTGCAGTTGGGAAAGTTCACTCATTACGTTCAACAAGCTCTCGATTTCCACTTTATTAACCTCTAGAGTCTCATCTTTGTTATCCCCACCAACCTTAGGGTTCTCAGCTATCACCCAGGGGTCAGGCGGCAAGAAAGCCCTAGGTGGCGAGTCCTCGATCTTGTCTTCAAAAAGTTTCTTCTTAGACAGATCCATGGTGGGAAGAATGAAGCTAGCTGAGATTTGGGGCGAATCATGGCTCTTCTCATCCCCGTCCAAATTCTGGGGTTTTTTTCCTTGTCTGCTCTCCTCAGCCTTGATTTTCTTCCCTTTTTTTGTATTCCCACTGGTATCCTTCATCTTTTCATCCTCCTTCTCTGAATCTTCCTCTTCCTCCTCTTCTTGAAGGTACCTCTTCCTAACAGCTTTCTGTTTGTAGCGAGTGTTGGTTGCAATTCTGTGGGACCTCCGTCTACTTTCATTTTCATCCTCCTCATCCTCAAAATTGATAGTAATTTGGGTTCCACTCGTGGACCCCACTTTGACCTTCTTGGATTTCTCAGGGGTTTTGGAGGAAGAAGAGGGGTTAGATTGGGAGACCATCACCTCCTTAGGAACCTTCTCAGATGACGTGTTAATGTCCTGTAAAGTGACAATCCTTGGGGGGCATAAGACAAGATGAAAATTGTATACACGTAGAATAAACTCTTGGTGGAGAATGCTATATTTCTGCTTGGTCTTCAATTTTTCCCTAACATCCATGACCGTAGCTTCGAGGGAGTGAAGCAGGTAAAAGGGGAAAGAGATGGCGTCATTATACCGGAAGTGGTTTAGCAACGGGAGATGCTAATTGTAGCAGGTGCTAAAGCGGCCTTCCAAGGTAATATATTTCATAAGGATGAGACATACCTCTGTAGAAGTTGAGAAATCCAACTTCACAGCTCGCCAAGAACACCTGCATGCAAAATACTTGAAGCTGAATAGAAACCTGTGAGAAAGAGGCAAGGGTTTGGAAAATCTCAGCGGAGTGAGAGAGAATTATTATTTCACAAAAAAGTAAATACAATAATTACAAAAGTGGCATATAAGGTGAGAAACCCTAAAGCCGGAGAAAGCTAGGTTTGTGCATTTAATAATTAATAAAACATATTAATTATTATGCACCTACAAATGACAAGCTTAAGTGAATAGAATAATAGTTAGCTTTAATAATTAAACCGAAGTGATTTAATTATAAAGGCAAAACGTACTATTACTCTAACACCCGCCCTTAAGCGAAGCTCAGGAGGAAACTAACCTAGCATATCTACGAAAGCAAAAGAAATGGGTCCCGACAACAAGGACTGATCAGGTACCCAGCTACAAAGAAATCTCTGTAAACCAGGGAAATAGAGAAAACCCAGTGGGAAAAACTCTACCCCAAAAAGAGATACAACAACATGCTGAAAAAAACATGAAGGAAGGAAGGCCTCAACAAGACCCCCCA
>MU223073.1:521171-531460 GCA_018584345.1 Thuja plicata | reverse complement strand
ATCAAGAAGATACACTCATCATCTGTCTTGGTTTTCCCACATCCCTGCAAAACTGAGTGCAGAGACTTGAACTTCATCAAGAAGTCCTCAATGGTGGGAAAGCTGGTAGGTGTCAAAGTAGTCAGCTCTGCATCAAGTTGTAGTGCCCGAAACTCATTTACAGTGCCAAACAAATCTGAAAACTTGCCCCAAATGGCCCTAGGAGTGGTCAAACCATCCAAGTGAAAGAGGAGATTGTCAGAAATGTTCAGTGCAATCAAGCCCATGGCTTCATCCATCTTATTCCTGTGCTGAAGAATCTCAAAAGGACGCTGTAGGACATGTTTTTGTTCATCTAGGCATGACCATAAGCCACGTGACATGAGTAGCCTGGTCATGTGTGCTTTCCAGGTGTGGTAATTATGCGGTGTCAGCCGGGCCACAGAGGGGTCCGACATTGAGAGAAGAAAAAGACAGAAGTAGAAGGGTCGATTTCTAAAAGTAAATGATAGAAATCAAAGGCATCCCCCCACAAAGTATGATTCTAACCCCCGTACAACAAACAATCAACTACTGAAAGCACAAAGAAAACTAGAGAAAAACCTGAACACCGGATGCAGAGTGGAAGGAAAAATGAAGCCTCTACTTCAACGCCAAAAACAGAAACTCAAACAGCCAAATCAGTAAACAAAACTAGCATCATTGCGTCCATCTCGGAAACACCTTTTCGGTGATATTTTTTTTCTGAAAAAGGACACCGTATGCCCAAGATATGGCCAAAAAACCACAGGTACCCCAAAATGCAAGCTCACTAGAAAAACACAGTCCTGGCAAAAAATTTGACGTTCAAACGCCTGTCACCTGTTTGCTGAGTTAAATTTGACGGCTGTCAAAGTACACCAAAAAATTTTTTCTGACCGCTGAAAAAATGAAAGTGGCCGAAAAATTTGAAAAATCCTGCCAGAAAATATTTTCCGGGCGCTGATGTCACAGGTGACGTCAGCTCTGCACAGGGGTGGCGGGCCGGTGGCTGTCGGGCGGCGACACTAGAGGAGGTGGTGGCCGGGCAAGGAGCAGGTGGCGGGCTGGTGGCTGCCAGTTGGTGGCCGAGCGGCCAGGCGGCGGCGGCGGGGCCGGGTGGCGACGCGGTGGCTGCAGGGTGGCGCGGTGGCCAACGACGGTGTGCGGGTGGCGCGGTGGCCGCAGGGTGGCGCGCTGGCCAACGACGGCGTGCGGGTGGCGCGGTGGCGACGCGGGCTGGCAGCGCCCATCTGTGCTAAAAAAAGTGCCTTTTTAAAATTTTTTTTTGAGTTTTGTCTCGATTTTTGAGCCTGTACGGCCCTAGTAGGCCAAATTTTTTTGCCTGTGGTCACAGTAGCCAAAATAGTCAAAATTTATATGTTTTTTGACTCTCCCAGGCCTTCTGAACGCAATGGCGGAGTCTGTTTTTGCTCAAATGACTCTAAAAAATAATGCCTCCTTCAAAGTGATAGAAAAACCCTAGAGAAGCTGTGGCTATCATCTTCGAATCGTGGCTTCAAAAACCTTCAACCCAGGCAGCGACAGGGTGGCTCTGATACCATGTAGAAGTTGAGAAATCCAACTTCACAGCTCGCCAAGAACACCTGCATGCAAAATACCTGAAGCTGAATAGAAACCTGTGAGAAAGAGGCAAGGGTTTGGAAAATCTCAGTGGAGTGAGAGAGAATTATTATTTCCCAAAAAAGTAAATACAATAATTACAAAAGCGGCATATAAGGTGAGAAACCCTAAAGCCGGAGAAAGCTAGGTTTGTGCATTTAATAATTAATAAAACATATTAATTATTATGCACCTACAAATGACACGCTTAAGTGAATAGAATAATAGTTAGCTTTAATAATTAAACTGAAGTGATTTAATTATAAAGGCAAAATGTACTATTACTCTAACAACCTCATTCCATGGGTTTGGCAGCGCCTCCCTTTTAAACCCTCAACAGATTGGAACATGGACCTCCAATTTTTTGAAGAATCTCTTCTTGCTAGAATCATCATGACTCTTAGTTACCTTTTTCCATTTTTTCCCCTCAGTAGAAAGCCCCGTAGCCCGGGCAATAACTTCTTCATTTATCTAAAAAGTAATACCATTAATTGTAACCTTACGCTCCGTCCAGGTTTTCATCAGCTGAATGGAAATAATCTCATTGCAGCCTCCCATGGCTTCCATGAAAGGATAGAAACCACCCTCCTTCAGGTAGGTAACAACACACTGGTTCTTGAGGAACCCATCCTCAATTCTAGGAGGTTCAACCCACACCATGTTGCCACCCATATATGAGTTGTACTCAGGGTTCACACCCATCCTCAATTCTAGGAGGTTCAACCCACACCATGTCGCCACCAATATATGAGTTGTACTCAGGGTTCACTTCTTCCTGTGTCTCCAACGACATTCCACCTTTCGCACCCTTGCCCAAAACCCACTTAACCAGAGCCTTGCGAAAAACACAAAAATCACAGCACCAAAGAGCGGTTTTACTCAAGGCGAATAACTAGGTGGGGATATTATCCATCATCTTAATGAGTTGGCGAGTACAGATCACATGGTTGGCCGGAGTGATAGCAAAGCCCCTGTATGTCATGAAATGATTGCCTTTCCCATGTTTAATGCACCACTTAAACCCGTCCGTCTTGTCAAGCTCTCTCAGACTCTTGCCTTTCCCCACGTCAGCACCAATTTTGAAAAAACCCGTACTTTTTCCAAAATTGGCATTAAGAGCCTGTCTTTTCAGAATTCTATTATTATTAATTTCCTTCCCCATAACTTTTTTGCTTAAACTATTAATTAAGAGTTAATTTGGACAAAGCAATATAACTGCGTTTTCACTATTTTAATCTACTCGTTGAATACGTGAAAATCAACTTTGTGCATATTAGCTGACCATTTATTTAGGTTATATGCGGCTCTAGATTATTTAGGTTATATGTGACTCTCTACTATCAAAATGATGTGTGAAGAATTATACCATGTGATGAAAAATGATGTGTGCTCTAAATGATCTAAACGGCCTAACAATTTGCTATTTTATATACCATAAGGATAACATTTAAATTTTAAAAAATTATGCTCATTAATAAAATTGATAAATGATATCAAATCATGTTGACTTGAACCAATAATTCCTTCAAATTTGAAAAACGAACATGAACACTATATTGACATTCTTGAATTAGACTTAGATCATACTTATAATTATGAACTACAACTAAAAATAGATATATTAAAGATAATATTCAAATCTATTAAGAAATAAAATTCATATTTAACTTAAATTAAGAATGTGTACCAACTTTTATATACAAATATTTATTTAAACATTACACTTTCACCCTAAAGTAAAAAACAAAATATGTCCAAAATGGATATACAGTTTAAAATCTAAGACTGCATGTGACTCTGTTGTTATCCAACTGCGGTTAAATGTTAGCGAAAGCAAATGCATTTGCTAATTTAACACAAACAAAGAAAACTATCATTCTACCCATGTTGCAGTTTGAATTACTTGCTACAGAGGCTGCGTTTTTGTTAAAAGAATTGTATCAAATTGTTTTTGTTTTGGCTGGGAACACCTGAATTTGGTTCGGAATAATTGATTTGGGCGCATTCGGTTTCAGATCGTATTCTTCCTTCAGTGTTTTGATCCATTGATTGCTCATCCGCCATATTACTTTACCCTTAAATTTAACTTATTCTTCCTTCAGTGTTTCGATCAGTTTGCGTGTTTTAAGATTAAGAGCCTCTCACCCTGTTCCCCGCTGCTGCAATTCGATTCATTCCACTACATTCTAAGCCCATTCTAGACTGGTGATTTCTTTTGTCTGTTGGGACTGTGTTGCAGACGCGATGGAAAAGTCATGTGATAGTTTCTGGAAATGGGGCAATGCTCGAAAGAAGATGGGATACACGAAAGGCAGTTGTGTTGGAGGTGGGTCTTGCTCAATGCCTGATAAAGCAAGCTCTGTTGCAGATGAGCTCTCTTTCAAAATTCACAACGAAGAAAGCCCGTTGAACATTATGCAGTGCATGGATGGTGTTTTCGGCCTCGGATCTCATATGATTTCTGAAGTCAATGCATCGAAATTTGAAGGTCCTTGCAGTTGTTTGGACATGGCAGTTGGAAGTTCAACTATGGAAGTTAATCTCTCCAATTTCGAAGTCAATTGCAAAAGCTCCCCTACCTCAGGAATTCGAGCTCTGAATGCTTCATTTTCATTGCAAACTAGTTCTACTGATTCAGATACAATTTCCTGCCACCCTAATGGTGATTTGAATCCTCAGTCGTTCCCGTGTTCAGATGGAAAATTCCTCAAATATGGAAATTCGAATGACAAGAAGGAGCCGTCCGAGTTAAGGGTGAAAAAGATGGGCCAAAAAGCAGGTCGCGGTGAAGGAATTCGCAAAAGAGAAAGCTCAATGGAGGGCCTCATGTATTGTTCGATTTCTGAGGAATCAGACGAGGACATGCAATTACAGCAATGGCGCATTAACAAAGAAACAAGGAATTCGAAACCTATGGTTGGCTCACTTACCATTTCAAATGACATGGGTTCGTCTTGCAAGAAACGCAAAAGCTGCCACAACTTGATTACAAGTTGCTCTGTTAAAAATTCAGAAGGAAAATCCCCAATCATTTGCTGCACTTAATGTGTTGGCGGATGTAGCCGTTTGGGTTCTCGAAAATGGTTACAGAGAAGATGATAAAAGGGTATGGCTTCATTGGGGCAGTGGCAAATCTTTCATCCCTCTGGAGCACCCTCCTCGCATAAATTGTATTAAAAAAAACAAAGAATGATTCCAAATCTCTCTCTCCTGAGCTCCCTGTCCACGCACACAAGATTTTGCCTTCCCTTTCTGAGCATCTCTTAGCAAGCAAATTGGGTAGCCCTAGAAACAGCTTAAAGTGTCAACATAGTCAAGTGCACGGGCTTGCTGATAAGGATAAAGCAGAGAACTCGACTGTTCGCAGCTCGAAGAGAAATAGATCCCAGTATCTGAGCTCTAAGTATGCTGATTCTTTTCTCGAGCCATTGAAGAGAGGTACTAAAATATAATTTACACGTTTGCTTACATGGACTTCTGAATGACAAGGATTCAAATTTCAAAACTAGCAAGGGTTCAAAGATAAGCTACTTATTGAAAATTGTCCATTGAGTTTTGAAATCGTCCATTGAGGATAGAGGTGGTGTTATCACTCACTCTCCATAGCCAGTGATACTTCCCACCCTCTGTTGGAGATCATAAATTTTGAAATATATTTATTGCGGGGTTTCCATTCTAACAATTGAAAGCCTTTGGGCTTCTACCCATTTCTGTAAATGATTTTGCTTCATACTAGTTGAGAGTTAGTTGATGCAATGTCAGTTATGCCTTGAATAAAAATGGCAGGATGAATGTTGGTATTTGCTTTTGCTGGTTTTTCTCTGATCTAGTTGAGCTTCGTTAGTTATTTTACTGATCTGGTTGAGCTTTAAAGAAATGAAAATCTGATAAATTGGGTTAATCAAGGAATCTTGATTTATTTTTTCATTTGCTTTTTATAGATGTGTAATTTTTAGTGTCTGTTAAACCCTCATTAGCATAGCTCATTGATGACTAAAAGGATCGTGCATCCTTCCTTTTCAGTTGAGAAATTAGGAACAACATATTTATCGTTTCTGTGGCGGCGTTCTAATTGTAAAACTCTAGAACATGGTGTATGGTATAATTAGGCAGCTCAGGGTGCAGAGCAAGAATGTGAAGTGAAATTTCAGTTCATAATTTTAATCCATAAATGCTATTAAATTTTCAAAAGCTATTTTTCTTGGCTTATGCTGTGGCCAAGTGCCTTTTCCATTTAACTTGTTCCTCTTCTTCATCTGCAGTTTTTATACACCCCCCTTTCTGACATCCATATAAATCTGCAGTCTTAATTCACCACCTTTTTGATATCCATATAAATCTGTAACATTGAAAATGGGATATTCTTCAACTCCCTCTGGTAGCTTAATCTGGTACTTAGTTGTTCCCAATTTTTCTCAAGACTTCGCACAAACCGATACTTTTATATTTCACCTTGTTGCATTACCTTCAGGAAAGCCTTTGTTATGAATTCCATCAAAGATGTGTTGGGATGTGAAGCCCAATGGTCATATGACCGTTTGTTTTCTCCCATCTCTTCGTATTTGAAGAGCTTTGTATAAATTACTGTGTGAAGTCCATGTATGGGTATTGTGGATTGGATATTTGAATAATAGATTGATTCCCTGCTTGAGAGTGGATGTAGGCAATTGCTGAACCACTATAAAATCGCCTCTTGTTGTCTTCTTTGTTTTCTGTTTTATTTCGTTTCTCTCTGCTCGTTTTAAATTTACAATTGGTATTAGAACTTGGTGAGGTTAAGCAGAGATGGAAGAAGATGAAGTTGATTCTGTCATCGATGATTTTTTTGGAAATTTAGGCTCGGTAAAGAGTGATCTTGCGCTTGCGAAAACTAAAAGAATTCGCCATGTGCATTGGTGGGATGGCTTGGAAAACAAGCCTGAATCTGAACCAGAAGAAGAGTTTGAAGATGTTAAATTTGAGCTTAGTGTAATTCTAGAATGCATAGGTGACCGACAACATAGGAAAGACATCTTGGAAGAGTTGCAGAAGAGGGAAAAGGCAGACAAGACTGGCAAGTCTGTAAAGGACCCGGTGTTGGTCATTTATGAAATGATTTCTCTTACTTCTGGCTTCAGTCTTGATGATCCAAATACTTTTTCTTCCAGTGTTCATAGAATTTTGCAGCTGGGTTACTCTGCAAAGCTCAATTCTAACAAAGAAGCACCTGCCATTGGGGAACGAAAGTCTGTGAGAGACGAGAAGTTCGTTGTGGAAGAAGAATCGGTGACAAAACCGATGACAAAGACCAAAAATGAATCCACTAAGAAAGTTAAGGAAGCAGTGAAGATCGTGACTACTGAGACATTTGTCGCTGGTTCGCCAAACGAGATAGTGTACAGGTTTGTGGAATCACTGAGGCTACCGGGAGCGACAAGGCTGGCGTTGGACAAAAACCAAAGGCTTTTGGCAGAGAAAGAGAGAAAGCGATGGGATAGGGATTCAAACGTCAGGAGGGCGACCTCTATTTGGCATAGGGCTGAGGCATTTGGGCTTCCAGCAAGTTTGACGAAGACAACACAAAGTGTCCGAAAGAGTATTCGAAAGACTGGGTTGTTGAGGGGATAGATCAAGGCGTTTTGGAGGAGACATTTGGGGAGTTTTTGATTCTCATGCCCTTACTGTACTTAGTCTCGTCTAGGACAGCCACCCCATGATGACTACCAATACCAGGCTTGTGGTCAATGAAGAATAAAGACTGGCTGAAGGACAAACACAAACCTTCACATTTTTAAGAAGGCTTTACTGATCTAGGCGTGGGTGGGGCACGAGAGGCCATACTACAGGCTGCTAGGATGGAGATGCTTTGCAAAGCGCGGGCGGCTCGGCATGATGCATTCATGTATGACTACGCCAACATGAATGGGCAAGAGAGTATGTGGGAGCAACAAGCAGTGATGAAGCAGGCCAGGCTGGCAATGGAGGCAAGAGGACTGTATGGCAAGGGCGCTAACTCGTATAAGAAGGCTTGCAAATGGATCGAGGACTCATTTGACAATGCTAGGCTAGCATCTAAATATGAAAGAAAACTCTTAGATCATCGGTCAAACTGTGATTTGAACTCCTTAGCCACAGATCACAATGGTAAGGAGACGGTTGGTGATTGTCTGCTAATTGGTCTAGATGCTCTGTTACCGTTTTTGTTCCTTGCCCGTGCACTGGATTTGATTTCCAACGAGTTCGGCAGAATTGCCATTACGGAAATTTTGAGCAATGCGTTTGTTCGTATGACGGTGGATTTGTTGCCCGTGGCGGCACCTGCTCACGAAGGGGTGGATAATGTTTTCTCTTCTTCTGGGTCTAATGTGTGGAGGCATGACAGACTCATGGAGGAAGTATTGCTCCTGTTTTCTAAAGGCGGAGAGATGTTGATTGTGGAGGAAAGGGCAGAAGTAGCCTACTCCACTGTTTTAGGGGTAATTCCCAAAACACTGAAGCCACAAGGAGATACCCACAGGTGGAATATTGTTGACTCTGTGTTGAAACAAGGAACTTTTGATGATCACTGACATAGTGTTGGCGGCTCTGTCCAGAAATAGGGGAGTGTGCATAATTAGGCCACTACTGTGGAACAAATATTTTTTGATGCTACTGGAAAAATTAGAACTACTACGTGCTACCCTGTAGGATTTACAGATGTTATGCTTCCTTATGTGGATGTGGATGAAGCAGGAATGGTTTTTGCACTTGCAGGAAGTTGTAAAGTAGGAGGAGAAGATATTTTTGACTCCAATTTGATTTGGAGAAGACTCATTCGGAGTGTGCTGGAGCAAATTCTGGCAAAGTTGAGATCTTCTCAAGGCCTACTTGTCCTCTGAGATTCGAAATAGGAAGCAGGGGATGCCATTGTGCATGGCTGTGCCGGTTGGACTTCACGGGGGAGATTGTTGGGATGTGAAGCCCAACGGTCACATGACCGTTTGTTTTCTCCCATCTCTTCGTATTCGAAGAGCTTTGTATAAATTACTATGTGCAGTCCATGTATGGGTATTGTGGATTGGATATTTGAATGATAGATTGATTCCCTGCTTGAGAGTGGATGTAGGCAATTGCCGAACCACTATAAAATTGTCTCTTGTTTTGTTCTTTGTTTTCTTGTTTTTATTTCGTTTCTCTGCTTGTTTTAAATTTACAAGATGACCATAAGGTCTTGATACATTTGGAACTATGAACATCTTATTTGTATCTTTTATTACTATATTCATTTTGCTTTAATACTTTCACATGCAACTATCATCTTGTTCAGAAAACTCCTTTACACCATCTTTGATTCTTCAACACACATTTTTACTGTCTGAAAAACCTTTGAGATTCAATCTAGAGACTACGTGAAATGATTTAAACTTGTACTTTAATCTACTGTATTATTTGGAATCAAATTCCTCCTAAGGTAACACAATGATCCTCATTTTCGTCCTCTTTCTTGGAATGCAGGAGATTACATCATCTGGCAGGGCTAAATCACAGAATTGTAGGGATATGTAATCCTCTTCATCTGCAGTCTTTATGCGTCCCCCTTGTGATATCTGTCACCAAAAATTTTCCTACAGGTTCATTTTTGGTAGAACCATCATGCTTTCAAGCAAAAAAGGTGCATTATGATTATTCCTACTTTTTGTGTAGTTCTGATAAATGCAATAACTTTGAAACTACTTCATGAAATTAACCATTACATTTAATGAAGGAAAGATCATAACATAGGAAGAATATTCTGCAAATCTTTTCTGAAAATGTAATGTTTTATTCATCAAAGTATTGTTTTGCTCCACAGAAGCCGTGAAACTAGCTATAAAAGAATTCATCATTTTGAATTCAAAACATGCATGCATGTGTGTAAAGGAAAAAGCATAAATGAAAAATAGGGCCAGTCATTGCCTGAATGACTGGCTGCTGTTTGGTTGGCTCTGATAACTCGCACTCCCGCTATCCCTCATTTGCACTTCTTTGCTACCCTGCATCCTGAAAGAACAAAAGCATAAGGCGGGGGGTTAGATCCAATGGATCCAAGCAATGACTAGTTCTACTTTACATCTATACCCCACAGGTGCATACATACTTCAAAATCAAAATGCATGTTTTATTTTTTAACAAGCTGTGTTATGTGCAGATACAGGTGCTTCATCCTGGCAAGTGGGGTAAATGAGGCTCCCACAAGGGTCAAGCCCAGCTTGTTGGGGTGAAATCAAAGAAGTCACATAAATGATTCAGAACAAGATGCAAGTGCAGCTAAGAAAGGTATCATAGTGGTAACCAAATCAATCATGCTGGAAATGGATGTACTATTACAGGAAAAGGAAGCAGCTATAATATAAATGCAAAAAATGATTATAAACGAGCAACAGTAATTGAAGAGACTTAATGGTGTCACCAAGTATCCTTCAAGATGGTTAGTTCTTTTATATAGCCAGCACAATCAAGAAGGAAGAGAGTAATGAATAGCCAGATAATGACTATATCAGGTTGCATAGCAGTGGAAACTAGCAATGCCTGTCATATATTTTGCAGTTATAACAAAGGAAAAGCAGAGATACAAGCTTTAGCCCTCGGCCATGAAATAGACCACGACATCCATGGATGGAGGAACAACTATATTGAAATTATAAAGAGAGATTCTTGTACCAAAAGGCTCG
>MU223073.1:489360-513414 GCA_018584345.1 Thuja plicata | reverse complement strand
GCATCATTCAGTATTTTACAGGAACCGGCCTAGAACCCGGAGGTCTCACTTCATTTGCAATGTCCCACATCGAAGTGATTCCCATGTTATACCAGAATTGCTAAACTCTTGCAGTTTGGTATCGGGTGCAAATTTTGGTACTTAACAATATCCATATAAATCTGCCGTGTTTATACACCACCCTATTGTTATCCATATAAATCTGTAACAGCGAAATGGGAGACACTTCAACTCCTAGTAGTTTAATCTGGAACGTTTTTGTTCCCAAATTTTCTAATGACTTGTACAACTCAATGACTATATTTCACTTTCTTATATTACTCTCAGGAAGGCCTTATACAGAATATCACAAGGTCTTGGTACATCTGAAACTATCAACATCTTATTTTTACTGTCATTGTTTTATTCAATTTGCATTAGTACTGTTACATGCAACTATCTTCTTGTTCAAAAAACTCCTTTGCACGTTCTTTGATTCTTCAATGCACAGATTTACTAAGCCTGAAAAACCTTTCGAGAATTACTCCAGAGACTATATGAAATGATATGAACTTTTACCTTAATCTATTGAGTTATTTGGAAGGAAATTCTTTCTAAGGTAACACAATGCTCCTTATTTTTGTCCTCTTTCTTGTAATGTGGGAGATCAACATCATCTGGCAGGGGTAGATTGCAGAATATCAGGAATCTGCTGTGGTTTGACCATATATTAGCTAAAAAAATCATTCAATTTCTTTGCAAGTGGATGTTAGAATATAGTACTATTAATGGGATAGTTAAATGTTCTTAGGAATAGTATAGGACTTTATAGAAGAATTAGCTACTGTTAAATGTTCTGAAAGTGTTAAGAGGGCTTTATGTTTAGATATAAAAATAAATAACTGCAGTGCTATTCACCTGACACTGTAAATCTGGGCGCCCCTTAATTGTAATGTGAAAATGAAACAGATAAGGATAGTGTATTTTATGGATGGCGTATTTAACATGCCTGTAAAATTATATGTCATCTATTTATTTGACTTAGCTTGAATGCATCTAATATATGTTGCTGATTTAATTACTTTCACATACGGTATTGAAATTTTTAATTTATCAAACTGTTTCATCACATATTTTAAGTTGGGGCAGCACACGCTCTGCTTCAGCTGGTATATGAGCTGTGGCATTTATTGTTACTGCAAAATTTCAGCCACTCAGCATCAATAATCCAAGCGTAATATGATTTCAATAGAAACACCTGTTAATTACATTTTATATGCTTGTGCTCTCGTGGAAGCAGATCTGGTGTCTAAAATTGATTCAGTTTTTTGCTGATACAAAACCCTGATTGTGAAATTATTCACTATAGCAGGAAATCTGAAAATATCTACAACACAACCCTGTATGCATGTCAAAACATCTACATAATAGTGCACTCAACAGGATTTAAAAATTTCCCTTATACCAAACTTCAAGTCAAACCATAAAGTAATGCATTTGACAGTAAATTTAAGCATGCAGGAGAGGCCTGACAATGATCGCTATCTATAATTCACAGGGCATAAAACATTCATTTCTCAGAGTTTGGTCTGACATTAAATCTACATATATTCCATTGACCTGCACAGTTATTTTAGCAACCTGTACAACCTACAGCCACCTTACAATGCTCTAACAGTTATTTTAGCAACCTGTACAACCTACAGCCACCTTACAATGCTCTACGGCAAACTTTTAACTGCAGAAACACAGCAGACAAGAATGATATAGCAGAAAAAAAATCACGCAGCGCAGATAATAATCCTTGAACCAAGGGGAAAACACAGAAGATATTATGTATATCAGAAAGATAATTTACATGGTGTCAAACTCTTCCTTCAATCTAATCAAATGCATTCCTATACACAGCCCAAAAAGTGACAGCAAGGAAAAACAGTTTATTATTTAACTCTTTGAGATATAAAACAGCTAGTAGATGGCACTTGTTTCCCTTTTTCCTTAAGAAAGGGCAGTTACAAATAACTTCTACTATTAGAAAATCATCCCCCCCGCAATTTCTCAATCAAATTTATGCTGTAATTTATCTCCTGATTCAGTGGTGCATCATCAACGCCTTGTTTTTAAAATTCTGAACCTCCTGATTCAGAGATGGTTTTACCCAAAACACATTTTCATGAAAGCCAAAATGCCAATATAACAGAGCATCCAAGGATGCCAGGAGTAGATGATTCATGAGACAGCCTTAGCTGTTATTGAGAAGGGAGCTGTGGTTATGGCTATGGATGGCAAGGTGGAGTTGTAACATGATGTGACAAAGGATTTAACAGAGTTGGAAGAAGAAGACAAAGATAGAGGCAAAAGCAAGAAAAATAAGTTGCAAAAAAAGTAGTATGAGTTGGAGGAATTAAAGTGGATGGAGTAGTATGAGGCAAGCAATAATAGGAAAGCAAAGGCATTCAAGGTTTCTGAGAGGGTGACAAAATTGGTTGGAATAAATATTCACCTTGTGAGTAAGAGCTGTTTTCAAAGAAGAACAACGTAGAGTCTAAGATTGGCCAAAAAGATTAATTCTCTTGAGGAGTTGGCAGAACTATTAGTGGATGGAAGGCCCTTAAATGTGTCCTGCAAAGAGTTTGAGAGGAAAGAAATGAATGGTGTGAAGATGTTAAGCTGTGTTAAGCTGAAAAAAGAGAATATATATATATATATATATATATATATAGCTGCACTATCTTGGGCAGCCACTAGTGATAGGTTGCATCCCTCTTCATTGCAGACCACAGTCTCCTAAATAAAGCTGCATTATCTTGGGCAGTCACTAGTGATAGGTTGCATTCGATTAAATTCTGATCACGCCAAATATGGAGAGTGTGTGTGGACTGGAGTTTCACATGGATCTATTTGTATATGTTATAATCCCTGTTAGAATGGACTTTTATCTGTCATGGGGAACACAGATCCAATTAGATGATGAATAAATAAGTAATTTGATCACTGATCATTTGACTTAGATGAGATTAGCTTCCAATTTTTGAATATTATTTGTATAGTTTTGAATAAATCTATTAAATATCAATTCATGTTTCATGTATTTAAATTAAGAAAGGAATTAGTTTAAGTTGTGTGGATGGAATTTGTAAAATGTTGGATTTGCTTTTTTCTGTTATAAATCCTATTAGAAGCTTGTTGGAACTTGTGTGTGAACGGGATTTGTAAATGCGAGACTTGCTCTGTTAGAATAGCAATACTCCCAATGGACTTTTATGTGTGCTGAAAAAAGTTTTTGTTTTAGTATAAATATTTTTATTGTAATAACATTCTAATCCTCCTTACTATTATTATTTGATTTCTCTATTTATCTTTCTTAATTAATGGTTATGTTTTTTTCATTAATTTTTTTATATCACTTTGAACTTGCTGATTGAATTGTCAATTCAACTCAGTTTCATATCACTTTGAATTGGATTCGGTTCTAGTGAATTGTGAAGAGGATTGGTTCAGTTTTCTTGGTGATTTTCGAAAGGGTTGCATATGAAGTTTGATGCCATAAGGAGAAGGGAAGAGTGGAAGCGCTGATTTCTTTTGGAGAGGTGTTGCTATGGTTGTTGGGCGTGGGCTTGTTAACAGCCAAAGCCATTCTTCTTCAGCCGCCATTAATCATACTAGCAGTGGCCAGTATAAGGAAAGACAACAGCAGCAATAAAGCAGGTTCTAGCCGCGTTAGGATTTCTTCATTAATTGTTGATGTTTCACTATTAAAATTCTATGCTTTTCAATATGCATTTAATAAAGGATTTTTAGAATACAGTGGTTATGAATTACAGTCGTAGTTTGACTTGAATCTTGTAATGCATTTTAATTATTTGGAAAAGATATCAAAAGACTATATATTGTTGAAAGAATTGAAAAGAATCAAATTCTAGAATTTTAGAATTTCTTGCAGTCAAATTGAGGGTTAGAGCCAGGCAGGCTCTTTACAAGTTATTCAAAATTTCAACAAGAAGGTACTATGGTCAGAAAATATTCAGATTTATTATATTTTTCGGAAATGGAAATTGTTCATGACCAGAACAATAAAGATAGTGCAAACTCATATGGTTGAACAACTATGCACTTTGTCTATGGGTATCTTTAAGTAAAATGTGTTGAGGCACTTCTTGAAGCTAATCTCAACACACTTTGTCGCCATGTTGAAGATTCTCCAGATCCATTTCCAGGAAAGCCTGAAAAGAATAATATGTCAAATGAGTCACAAGTTTTACATCGCATTTTTAGTTCCTTATCCAAAACCTCAGTGATATTTCAAGGTCAAAAGGAGTGGGGTCATGCGCTGGGGAGTGTGTCACTTCTTCATTTCCCCTCTTCACTATGAACCGTCTGAGGATGCTGTAGGCGAGTGGCTTGGCCTTTTCAACCAAATCAAAGATGGGAGATCATCGAATTGTATAGTGGCCGTCGATTTTGATACATTCGTGGACATATTTGACCCTGACGACAATCATGTGGGAATAGATATCAATTCAGTCGTTTCCGTAGCCAACGTTTCACTCGGCTCCGAAAGTTGTTTCGAAAACAACACTCCTTGCAATGGGGAAGCTTGGGATGCGTGGGTGGATTACGATGGGATCAGTACGAAGCTCAAGGTATTTCTTCAATATAACCCTAATAGTTCTATTCTCAATAATATCTCTAAACCCATAAGCCCAATTTTAATTTATTCCATAGATCTACCTGACTACATATAGCTCTCCCCTCTTCTTCTTTCTCTCCCACTCTAGTTGTCTCTCTTTTTCTCTCACTCTATCTTCCTCACTCCTCTATATTTAGATATGTCTCCTTTTGCTCCCCCTCTTTGTAGACATCTATATAGAAATTGTAACAATATATGATGGCCATTTTATTGGTATGTATAATGTTGTCTACAGTAGTTTTCAAAACTAAAATATTGATATATAGATGGTGCGATATATTGATAGAAAAATAAGGAGATCCAGATAGGATGAGAAGAAGTGACAAACAAAGAGACAAATACTTAAATGACCCTTCCATAACTCTATGGCGTTCCCATTGCACACTAAGGTGCAATTGCTAGTTAGTATTACATCTTTACGCTGGAGGCGTTTCATATATTGAACTGCATGAGCTGGTTTTTAAAATCGAAGGTTGAAATTTCACTAAAAGCAATGGATGACCATGGAAAGTGTTTTGTTCGTTGATTTTCCCTCCTCACTCATTGGACGGAGCCCTTTCTCACGTTGTCTCTGTTGCTCAAACTTACACATTAGGTACTTTGACTCCCTTCATATGCACATGGCTGCAATAATTTCGTGCACCTGGTCCACACCTTGTTGCATTCCCTTGCAATCATCAACGCCGCCAGGGTTTCATTCTTAAATGACCTTGCCTCTGTTCGAGAAACAAGAGTGAGGTTTATAGTTCGAATCCCATCGATGATCCTCTGGCTTTCAGCAATGTCGCAAAATCTCCGTGCTTTGCATCAGATCATGTCAAACAGTGCCATCTCTATTGAAACATATGATTATTTTGGGCCTTACAGTCTCAACTAGAAATCACTTCTCACTTACTGTCAACGTCATTTGCAAAGGAAAAATAAACAGGAGAGAGCTTATATACTTGCAAAAGATGTTGCTTTGTGTAGGAGGAGCTCATGAGCTTTCTTTCTCTTCCTTGCGTCTCCAAATGTCTTTTTCTACAATACCCAGATCGTTTATCACTTGTTACAACTTCCAATCTCCATTTTTATCCAAATCACACCCCTTTTTCCAATTCCAAGGATGTACCTATAACCCACCTAAGAAAAATCAGAGCTTTCTCTCCAAAGGTAGAGCTGCCATTGCAGATCTGCAGGAGAATTCAAAGGAAGTTGAAGAAAAATCTACTTTAGAGGAAGCAATAGAACCGGAGGAATTTTTATAGGAATGAAGGAGGAAGAAAGTTGGGTGGCTCTGCAAGGAATTGCCAGCACATGAATCCGCTCCCATGATTAGTCTCCTTAACAAGCAGCAGAAATGGATTAAGCAAGAGGATGCTCACTATATCATCAAACATCTTCGTCTGCGAGGAAACAATATCAGTCACAGGGTAAGTTTTTAATAAATATATTTTGTTAAATCTTTGGTGAGGTTATAGGTGACCTTCAACATTGTGTGGAGTAAGTTTGGACTGTATTGTAAATGTGGTTCAGTGGCAAAGGTATCCCATGATAGTAATAGTTATAGTTTATAAACTGGTGACTTAGCAAAACTTGACAAATTTAAAATAATGCTTTACTTATTTAAAATAATTCATACATATCACACAAAACATATGAAACGAGTCTGTACAATGTTGGAGAAGTTTTTATTTCATATTTGAATAACAGAGTACACTATCACATCAACATGCAAATACAACTAGCGATGATCTGATATAAATCATCTAATGATTAAATATCATAAAAAAATACAATTTCATTTAAGCTACAATCATTTACATTTTCCTCTTCCATGCCTTCATCATATTGATATATATATATATATATATATATAGAGAGAGAGAAGATGACGATATGGAGAGGAGAGGGAGAGAGATAGAGAGGGGGATGGAAGATATAAATATATAGACGAGAGAGAATGAGAGAGGGAGAGATATAAAGATAAAGATAGAGGTAGAAAGTGATAAATAGAGAAGGGGAGAGGGGGAAATATATAGGGATGGAGAGGGATGGAGAGATAACAAGATAGAGATAGAGGGAGAGATGGTGGAAGAAATATGAAGATGTAGAGATTTAAAGGTATAGGAAGGGGGTGATGGAGAGAGGTGGATGGATAGAGAGAGGGAGATGTCTAGATATGGAGCGGGGAGAGGAAGATAGAGATAGAGATGAATATGTAGTGAGAGGAATGGGAGAAAAATAGATAGAGAGATAGAGATAGATCGAGAGGTAAAGATAGAAAGAGATCTAGGGAGATATAGAGGGAGACATGGAGAGGGAGAGATAGAGAGAGATATAGGTGGTGAGATAGATTGATAGAGAGATAAGGAGATATAGAGAGGGAGAGATGAACAAGGGACAAACACTTAGTTGACCTTCCATACCTCTTCAACGTACCCATTGCACACTAAGGTGCGATTGCTAGTTTATTACATGTAATATGTGATTGAAATCCCAAGAATGTTAAACGATAAACTCCAAGTGCCATGTTCAATGAAAAATCGAGGGAAAAACACTCAATTCGCAGTGAAAAATGTCGAGCAATGAGAAAATGCCAAGTCTGAGTTTTTGAAAATGCCGATCATTAAGCATTGAAACTCCGAGCTCATTGAAAAAGCCGAGTCTTGTTGGTCATTTCTTATTATCCCTTCTCTACTTGAGACTCCTAGAGTTTGCAACCTGTGGATCAATTCAAGTTCTTCTTGCAACTTTTTCATTCCTTCTAAACCAGGCATGCGACTGAGATTACCAACTTCGTGGTTGTTTTTGCTTATTTCCATGGTCGTTTTTCTATTTCCATGGCTGTTTTTGGTCATTTTTGCCAGATATCCATGCTCATTTTTGCAGCATTCACCATTTTAGTGTTGTGCTAGGGTTTTAGTGATGCCGTTTTGTTAAAAACTGTTTTTGTATATATTTTGTGGTCATTTTGGTTTGTTTTATGGTCATTTTTAAAAATGGACATTTTTCATTGTTTCTTCATTGTTGTTCTGCATTAGGGTTTTTGTTTTTGAGTCTTTGTATATATGTTTTCCATTTTCCTTTTTATTATATCAGAGGTGCTCAATGCTGTTTGATTCAACTTTATTTTGAAATGCAAAGAGTACCATGGGATGAATGAATTCGAAGGTAAAAATTGCAAGTATGCTACACAAGGATATTTGTAAAACATAAAACACATAGTTCCATTGCAAAAATCAGAATCTTTCACATCCCTTAGATGCAACGTGGTATGCAATTGCAACATGATACCCCTGATTTCATTATAAAATGTACCTTTTGGTCCTAAAAATCAGAACTTTCCATTTCCATTTAACATGAAATATAGCCATCATTGAAAATTCCAAGTGCATACATGCAGCCTTACATGAAGTTCAATGTGTAGCACCCTCTAAAAGTTCCATTTACATACCTACCCATTATGAATTTCGGGAATTTTCATACCTTTTGCATATGCCACATGTCACTTAACGTGCAATGAAATATGTAATCACATCTAAAATCCCCGATTAAATTCTTTTTCAAACTTACCATGTTCCCAAATCAGGATTTTTCATACCCATTACATGTATTGTTACATGTAATATTAAGTGCAATTACCTCCAAAATCTCCATGCCTATCATTTGCGAACAGGGATTTTTGCACCAATTACATGTAGTCAAATGTGCAATCAAATCCGAAAACCCTGACAATACCCAAGTTTACCCTTTTGAAAATTCCAAATACAAGTGCAATCAAGGATTTTTGACCCGATTGCAAGTTGAACTACACATGCAATTACACATGCAATCCTAAGGGCCCGTTTGTTTCCTGGAATATGACAGGAATTGGCATTATCTAATTCTGGATAATGCCAAATTCCATGTTTGGGTCCTTGGAAAAAAATGGAATTGGAATTCCGAAATTCTCATTTTGCCCCCAAAATGGGAATATCATCTTCCACCTAAATAGGTGGAATTGGAATTTCAAAATAAGTGGAATGGGAATTCCAATTTTTAGAAAACCAAATTCAATATTTCGTGGGATCCGTGACTATAAAGATGTATATTATATTGCTATAAGGATGTATATATATACATGTGTGTGTATACACGTGTGTATATACGCATGTGTGTATATAGTATATACACATATGTGTGTATATATACATACATGTATGTGTATATGTGTGTATATATACACACATGTATGGTGTGTGTATATGTGTGTATATACACACACATGTGTATATGTCTATATATATACACACATGTGTATGTGTGTATATACACACGTGTATATGTGTGTATATATACACAAATGTGTGTATATATGTGTATACATGGATACACACTTGTGTGCATATGTATGGTGTGTATATGTGTGTATGTGTATATATACACATGTGTATATATGTGTATATATACACATGTGTATATATGTGTATATATACATAAATATGTGTATATATACATAAATGTGTGTATATGTGCATACACACGTATGTATGTGTATATATATACACATGTGTGTATATGTGTATACATGGATACACACTTGTATGTGTATATACACACATGTATGTGTGTATAAACACATGTGTATGTGTGTATATGTACACAAATGTGTGTATACACACACATGTGTGTATGTGTGTATATGTGTATACACACATGTATACACATATACACATGTGTGTATGTGTGTATATGTGTATACATGTGTGTATACTGTATACACACACATGTATACACATATACACATGTGTGTATATATATACACATGTATATATACACACACATTTATACACACACATGTATACACATATACACATGTGTGTATATATATACACACGTATATATACACACGTATATATACACACACATGTATGTATGTATATATACACATGTGTGCATGTGTGTATATATACACACATGTATACACACCATATTCAAAGAAATTAAAAAGTAAAGAATTAAAATTCCTTATGCATCTTCTCATTCATCTTCCGGGTGAACCAAACGGGTAAGACCATATTCCAGATTTCATTTTGAGGATAAGCATCTTCCTAAATATGCAGCATCTTCCTGAATTGACCATATCCAGAATATGGTATTCTAGTACCCAAACGGGCCCTAAGCGCAGTTGGGTCCAAAAACCCAAATTTCACTTAAAACTTATGTTTTTCCCTTGTAGTAGGAACTTTTTGGTCCAACTGCATAAAATTTTACAAGTTGAACTACATTTGCATCTTCACCGGTAGTGGACTCCAAAATCACCGAATTACAACCATGGCCCACAAAAAGCAACTTTTTCACTTCAACCTTGTTTGCACAAACAATCTACCATGTTTCTAACTCAAAGTATGAGCTTCATGGAGAATGATACAAAACTAAAGTCAACACATTTTGACATTAAACTATTTTAGTCTTTTCATTTCAGTGCTACAGGTGCTCATCCAAAGTTAGAAAAGCCAACCATTATGACTAAGAAAAAGATGAAATTCAGGTTTCATCAATTTTAGAATGCTTTCAAGACTGATTCCAAGCAGATGGTAGCAGACTAATAAAATGGATCATGAACATTTTTCAATCATGGATTAGAATGAAAATCAGTGATTTGTTGATGCCATCAAATGTGGAGGTCGAAGTGTTACTTTTTGTAGATGTTCCCACCCATGTACAAATTTGAAGATTTAAAGCACTATTAGTCTGGTGATAGGAAGACCTCTTTGATAGAGGTTAATGTAATAGGAGTCGTGTCTTGTTAGAAACTTAGATTAATTTTCATCATGCATTTTGTAATTTAGTTTTAACAAGTTACATGTAAAGCATAAAATTGCAAATGCATATGTAATGTCACATGTAAAGCAAAAAATTGCAATTGCACAGTCTCATTACATTTAATCATATTACATAGGACTGTAATGTTGAATAAGTCAACAATAGGTAGTTAGTTTTCCACCTTTTTCTCACAGCCTCTCTTCTATAAATACAAGGGGGCTCATTGTAAATAAACATCTTTTGGCAAGGCAATTAAACTATGTCGGTTTGTATATGCACTCTAAGACTTTGAACTTAGATGTAAAATAGATTGCTTTCAATGAAAAGGTAGGTTGTTTTGAGACTTTGTGCCAATCCAAACTGTCATGGGACGATACTTTATTGAATTGATTGTGAGTTTTGTGCTTTTGTTCAAGAGAGATTTGAACTCAATCTTGTAGACTTTGAGCTGCATATTGCGTTCAAAGTTATAATTTGGTTTCAGATTTGGTCTTGTAGACTTTGAGCTGCATATCAAGTCTGAGATTAACATAGAATGCTCAAGCAAGGAAATAGCTTGCAGACTTTGTGCTGCTTTGTTTTCTTCGTTTGTGCATGCAAGGTGAAATATGTGTTGGAGGCTTTGAGCTGCACATGTGTTTCATTCTTGTTCTCATAATCTCATAAGGGGTCATTGAAAGACTTCGAGCTTTTGTGAATTCCTAAGTTGCTGAAAGTTGTTGGTACATTGAAGGTTATTCTATCTTCTGTTTATTAGGATTATTGCTCCAACGAATACTTTGTAAGTGAAATACACCATTGATTAAAGATCACATTGTAATGGTAACATCTATTCTGAAATAAGAGAATAGGATGAATGTCTCGCGGTGATTTAGCTTAGTATAAATAGTGGTAAGTGTTTTGTTGATTCTAGTAGCAATAAAAAGGGGGAGCCTTCGGGTTGGGTGCTAGGCTAGATTGTGGGGATACCTTTGGCGTTACCAAAAAAAAGGGGGAGCCTTCCCTTATAATTAGGAGAGACAATGTCTCACACACTGTGGCTGGAACTACTGTTTTGATATTGATCCTTCAGACTGTCGGTTGCAAAATATCTACCCAACACAATCAATGTGATTGGACCTTTGAGAAATGTTGAAAACCATGCCAAAGTAGCCACTTGGTAAACAAATGAAGCCCAAACAAGCCACTGTATGTAAAATGAGAATGGCTGCAAAAATATTTAGGCCTAAACAAGCCAACGGGAGTATACTAAGCGTGCAAACCAAAGGTGAATGAAAAAAAAGTGCCTGCAAAATGTGTAGATAGATGCAGGCAATGATGTGGGCTGATGTCTGCAATTATCTTCATCGGTCCAAAATTGACACATGGACAGGGCAAGAGAATGCACATATATCATTGAAAGATGCTGCACAACAGTCAATACGCCCTGCTTGATTAGTAGCCGATTTTGAGGATGTTGTCATGGGAAGAAAATATCTTACAATCAACACCACCAAACTAATAGCCTATATTATCAAAACTTCTGTATGCTAATATTGAAGCTTAATTAAGCCACAAAATAGGACAGGGTTGATGCCAATCCAAGGATCTGTGCATGTAGTTGAAAATAACGATATCAGTTTGATTGATGAAAGAAATCTCAAATACAGAAGGAGTTGTCGGATGTCGGCTTTGATACCATGTTGAAGTAGAATTTCAATGCTAGGAACACAACTTGCGGATTAACCTTCATGAAGAGTCAAATTTCACCACGAAGATGAAAAATATATTGAGATGTCAAAATCATAGAATCTATACCTGATTAATCGGGAATCACCAATGCTGCCAATTTATTCCCCAAAAAAATGTGATTTTTTGGTCAACGATTATCAAGTTTTTATGTAATTTTTTGGGCGATTAATCATTAGAAAATCACGATTAAGTGGCAAAAAAGTCCTATATAATAGTTTTCACAGAGAAGATGCAGATTTCAAGGGGCATTCAATTTGATGGTCAAGAAAGGGATCACATTAAAGGTAGGGTTCCATGTATATTCATAAAACCCTACTCTATGTTGGTATTTTTTCAGTGTCTTCATTCAAGATTTGTCAGAGAAAAGTCATATTGAATATGAGATGTCTTTCAATGTTAGAAAGGTTCTAGAGCATTGGTGAGATCAACAAATAGTGAAGGAGTTTCTTTCATGTGTTTATTGCATTTGATTAGTCATATTTTTCAAAGATCTAAACAATGCTCTTAGATTAATATGGCATATCTATTCACTGGTTCTTGAAGAGCAGAGATATCACAGTTCTGTTCATAAAGAGTATCCACTGTCTTAAAGTTTATTACATTGCTCTAGATTAGGGTTTCACCCTTTCAAAGTTTTCATACTCTATTTCAAGAGATATTTATGTTTTGAAGGTCTGTCTTATCAATGATCAAATGATTGTTTTGAAGATCAAAAGACTGTCCCATAGGTGAATGACTGTTCTATGAGAAGAGTGATTGACTATTCTCTGAAGAGTTTTTCTCACTGTTTGAAGGTAATATTCACTGTCAAGAGATATGATCTATTCACCATTAGCAGAAGATGGAGATCTGAACATATGTTAGGCAATGAATAGACATAGTCATAAAGAGTACCTTTAGTAATATGCACAAGGATACATGTTATCATAACAAAGAGAAGCAATATGTAGAACAATCCCCTAGAGTGTCATAAAACAGTGCAAGGAAGCCTTTCTACCTGTGTTCTTGTCAAAAGGTTAAGACAAGTGTGCAATCTAAAGTGTAGAAGTGGTACAAGGTCAATGAAGCTTCCAAGAACAGTGATGGGGAAACCACGTGACTGGTAAATTCGTAGTCAAGAGAAGAAATATGCAGTCAAATGCATAATGATGCAATGATACACTAACTACAGTACAACACAAACTTGTGAGACCAATAAAATTTTGGAAAGACAGGTGATGAATCTCAGCATTAGAGCGCAGCCATCCATTCATAGAAAGACTCCCAGTTTAGGAAGATAAGAGAAGAAAGAATATGTAATACATCAAGATCCATGATTTGCTAGTACAAGTCTTTATGCTTTCATGCAGTGAGAAACAAGTAAATGGGAGTTTAGACCTTATAGAACAGTTTATGTTCCTCCAATTAGATTGTGATGATCAGAGAGAACCACAAGGTAAGCTAGGTAACACACTTAGTGCAGGTTTAGAGTCACTGCTGCAAGTAAATGGCAAACCCATTATGGAAAATTCAATGGCTTTTGTACAATTGCTTCTATTTTCTACAATTAATGGGTTGAACTCTATATTTTATTTCCTTTCAATATATCTATGCTATGGAAATGCCCTTTAATTTAAAAAAAGTAGTTTTTGACTTTTTTCTTCAGTTTTTATGTTGTTTCGTATATCCGATTTTTTGCTTATTTTTTCCCCATCTTTTCAAAAAATCCTACACTTTTGGTTTGCTGATTTATTCCCCAAACGATTAATGCTTCTAAACTTAAGCTGGGAGTAAATATTAATTTTCTCCAACAGGTTATAATGTTGACTCTTGAATAGTGCAGTAGGGATTGCTTGGAAATAGGATTTTGCATCAACAATAAACATGTTACATCAAAAATCCACTCAATATGCCCTTTTTTCTTGGGTAGATGTTTGGTGAATTCATCTATTGCTTTATCCTATTCATGTATTGCATTCATGATGAGAATGAATGTCTACAGTCTACTACATCAAACATTGGAATGATGTCCAAATCTTCAGCTATATTAATCAAGCGAGCATTGTCATTGCTTCTCTTCAAAATCTTAAAATGGCTTTCCATTTTAGGCATTAATTCCTTGCAGGTACCATAAGGATGCCTTTCTTTGTGTCCTGTACCATGACATGCTTTTCTTCCTGGAATACTTATTATTTTCTGTGCAAATCTGCTCTCTTTATGTTGCCCATTCATCAAACAGGTTTTATATAACCTGCTATTGTATATTTTGTATATTCACCACAAAATCTTTGATCTCTCAATTAAATGATACTCTTTCAGGTAGAGCAACCAAGCTCTACACCATGGTTTTCACCAAAGTTGCAAGACTCTCACTCGGCTAAAACTCGCCAATGCCTGAAAAAAAAAATCGGGAAAAACTCGGCAAAAAACTCGGGAACTTAAAAAACAACTTAATTTTAGTTAGAAATGCATTTTTTTTGCAAAATTCAATGAGAAGATGCATCCAATGAGTTAATTAATTAGAGCACAAAAGAAACAAGTTGAGTTTAGATATATATAAACGCATACGAGAGAGGAACTAGAGGGTCTAGTCCTAGTAGTAGAACCCTGCACTGGGCGTGATTGTGCCTGCTCTCTCGGTATCTCTGATGATGTGTGTGACTCGCTCTCCATCTTGGTATTTCATACTCATAGTATGAATCTATGATGCTTGATCATTGATCAATGGCAAATGTCAAAGTCTTCATAACTAGCGCTTAGGTAGTCTTTGTTGGTGGTTGTTTTCAAGTCCCTAGGTCCGGCAAATGAGGTTTGAGTGATTTTGGCCTATTGGTAAGTCATGTTTGTCTGGGATTTGGGCGAGAGTTAAGCTAAGTTTGTCATAGAGATGGGGTCGAAACCAAGTGATTTGTGATAAAACGAGTTAAAACCCTTTGAGAATCCTTTTGCTAGCTTCATTTGACCTTAGAAAGCCATGATGGATTGTGGGAGGTAACCCTACTGAAGCTTGTTGAATCCTGAAATTTGGCTAAGTCTGAAATTTTTCGAAAACCCCCAAAATCTAGAATCTGCACCTTAACTCCTATGAAGCTGGAACCTATCTCAAACATCCTGGAAAGTATTTATACAAATATAACTTAAAGTATAAGAAATTAAATAAACCAGACTTATACTTAAATGTTATATTTGTATAAATCCTCCCGCCCCTGAACTGCAAAACTGGAAACTCAAACCCAACTGTTGCAAATGTGAAAATAAGAATGAAAAAGATGTTTTTCTGCCTTTACCAACGCCCAAAAAAACACAGGCGAGTTTTTAACTAAAAATTGCCGAGTTGCGAGTTTTTTGCTGAAAAACTCGCGGAGGTCAAATACTCGGCGAGTACTCGCCACTCGGTGAGTCTTGCAACTATGGTTTTCACCATACACTTTGGAATAACGACATACTAGTAAACTTGTTATGCCAGAATTGAAATCAAACTATGGTTGTATCAAAACTAATTCCGACTGATTGGGAATCTTTCCAACTACACATGAGCACAAATTATCCAAGCTTCTATTCACCAAATCCAATGGGCCATTTGTATGGGAATGATACACTGGGCTATCGTCATGTCCCTTCCGAGCTAGGTCAGCTCAGCAATGAAATAAAGTATTTTTTCAACCCCATAATAAATATATTAATTAATAAATATCTAAAATTTAAAAATAAAAATAATATAATAAAAATATAAAATAAAATAAAGTCAAAAATTTGAAATTCAAAATTAGGTGCCAATTTTTAGGCCCTCCTGCCCTGATCAAACAACTATTTGTGTGTTACTGTTGGCTGGGCGCTCATATAGAGAATTGATTGGAATTTTGTGAGAACTCCTAATCTGGTTTGCTGGTACAAAAGGCTCAATTACCCTATAACATGGCCACCATTTTTGAAAGATTGCATAGAGCTTCCCTAGGCTGTAGGCCACCCATTTTACCAGTTTGAACACATCCATTGGCTATCACATTGAGTTTATTGCTGCATGACCTTGAGGAAGACTGCTAGATATAGTTTTTTTAGGGTTGTGTGCACTCAAAGAGTGTGGCAACCTGCAAGTGTCACTAATTCTTGCCAAGCAAGCACCTATGTGGTGATCTCAAGGTGGAATCCCCTCATCTCCATGCTGCATTCAACAATATGCTCTTAGATTGTGGAGGATGTCTTACCTTAATGCTTCAGGTGAGACATGATCCTCAACCTTGTGACTCCCAATTGAAGTGCCACCTTGCAACCTGCAAGATACTAGTGAAGGAATCAAGATCTAGTGACAAACACACATGTCAGGGGATTTGTAGGACCTACATCAGGTTGTCCAACAAAAAATCAGTAGCCAAGGGGCAAGTTAAATCCACCTAATCACTTTCAGCCTACCCCAGACTAGGCGCGCAATAGGAAGTACCATGCAACCAATGATTATTCATTTGTAACATCATATTCTCTGTTGTCTAAACTTGAAAGTTGAAACACACAGACTAGATTGTATTTGGGGAATATAAATTTCTCATCTGACTGAATTGTATTTGAAGAACATGTACTTCTGATCTGAATGTATTGTATTTGAAGTACATACCTTTCTGATCTAGCAAGGGCTATTTCAATTCATTATTTAGTGAAAAATAAATCCAATTTTGACTAAATTTAGAGTTTACTGTTGAGGGTTTGTGAGAATTTTTATAAGGATAAAATCCTAAGTAACTGAGAGTAGAAATCGGAAATTTGTTTGGGATCAAAACAGTGGTATCAAAGCCACCTTTTCTGCTAATCTGTGGGGTTGTGTGTGATAAAATTACATGCAAAAAAGTGATCGAGAAATCAGGTACCAACAAAGGGAAAAGAGAAAGGAAGAAGCCATTAATATTATTTCTTCAAAGACCCTTTGTTAAGAGCTTCCTTATGCACTTGGAACATATCATTACTCACCCAGTCAACGTATTTCTTGTTGAACTCCATAGGTAGTCCATCTGCCCCAGGGGAATTGTCATTGTTACAAACATTGATAGCTTTCCCAATCTCCTCTTTGGATATTTCTTTACTCAGCTTAACAGCATTTTCCTCAAAGATCTTTTTGGAATAATATGTTTGAGGTAAGCTCTAGCGATATGGCTAGCTATGTTATCTCCTTCAAATGTAAAAAGATTCTTATAAGAAATGGAAAAAATGATTTTGATATCCTCTTGATTACTAATAAATTTATCGTCATGCTAGATTTTATCTATTTTCTCATTACTGCGCCACCATCACTCAACCAGTTCAGCTTAGTCCTCACTCTAAGTCCTTGAATTCTGTTAGCCTGCAGATTCCTTAATGAGTTTTTGGCAATAGTAAGTACTTGACACAAGTTCTCATTTGATGGGTCTTTCTAAATAAGAGTTACAGTTTTGAGAAGTCTCTCTTAAAGACTATTCTCAGGTTTCCTTTTGTCCATGATCCTCTTTTTACCGGTAGTTTGGAAGATTAGTTTCAAATCATGCACATTATGCTCCCATTTCTCAACAGTAGTCATTGACGAAGTATCCATTTATTTATTTCCCTAAGAGTGAAGATTGCTTCATTACAATCCTCATCTTTTAGCAGTTAGTAGTAAGAATGAAGCTATCTTCACGTTTACTTTTCTGAATGCCCTTACTATCAATTAGATTCTCGCTCTAATAGGATGATGGTCAAATGGTGAATAGGGTTAAACACTCACCTTGCAACCATCTATATTTGGGTCAAAGTGAAAAATACCTCTATTTGCATAAAACTTGTCCAATCTGCAAAAAATTCTCCTGTTCCCTTCCTGAGAGTTACACCATGTATACCATATGTTTGTATTATCTTTTGTCATTCCTTCAAGTGGATCAAATAAGTTGAGTTTAGACTTCATTATAGCCTAGAAGAGTTTTTCATTACCCTTCCAGTCCATGTCTATACTACCACATTTGTCCTCATTATTCTCAATCATGTGGAAGTCACCCCCAAGAATCCAATGTAGGTCTTGGAGGTTGCAAAGCCAATTCAATAGTTCAATCCCATCCCTATACTCATTTGGTGTATAGATTGAGCATAAGACAAAATTAGTCTCCTCCTCAACGGTAACCCATACTCTTGTGTTGCATGGGGAGGTTCCAAAAGTAGTCACAAACTGAGCCCATTTTGTAGAAAGAAGGATAGCTGCACCTCTGCCTTTCCCATGATTGGTGAAAACAATGGGAGGAATATTTCCAAATAAAGTTGAGGCTTGTCTTAAGAGAAAACCTAATAGCTTTAATTTTCTGTAAGAGGATTGTATTTTTATGTTTGTCCAAGTTTAGAAATCTCTTGAGAATATATTTTTCTATCAGGGGACTCAAATCCCCTGACATTCTATGAAATGCAGCTCAGAACCATGGAGAACAGTTATTGAGAGGTGTCCATTGCATTCCTATAGCTATCAAAGCATTTAGGCAACCTTTCTTCTATTTATTTCGTTTTATAGGAAGGCCCAAAAATCTCCTTACTCCTCTTCTTCCTCTTGTGTTTGATGAAATTCAAACTGCCCTTTCTAGTTGGGATAACATTTTCCTTCTTAGTCCGATTAGGGGTGAGGGGAGAAACATAAACAAAACAGGGAGTTGTTGATGTGAGTTTTGTTCCACTACAACATGCAAAATCAAACACTTAATGTTTCAAGGTGAAACACCAAATATCCAATCCTCTCTCAAGTGGCATTTTCTTGGGAGGTCAAAGTTGATGGTGGATCATGCCACTTGCAACAACTTGTCTGTCTAGAGATGCCTTGGGCAATGACTCTATTTGCATTTCTTCCTTGAGATCTTTTAGCACTCCCTCAAAGAATATGGTGGTAATGACATCTTTCAATGCCTTATCAAATTGTTTTTCATATTTGGATTCATCTATGATATCTTGCAATTCCTGTTTAGCACATCCACTTGACTATCTTCCTCCCCAAGGATGTTTGAAATTTCTTGCAATTCGCTCTCTAGAGCTTCCTTTTGTAGCATGAACGAAAGTTTACCAAGGACTTCTTCCTCTTCTTCAAATTTGTGGTCTACTTGAATTTCTTCACCCTTTAGCGATTCCAAATGCTTGTCTTCACTTACTGTAATATTTCTTTTTTGGGCAAAATCGATTGCCTCCTTGATTTAACTTTCAACATCCTTGTCTTGTGGAGTAATGCATGAAAGTTCATGTTCCACTTGATAGTCCTAGTCATTATACTCGCACATGCTACCTTGTTGTGTGTTGTCCTTGGATGGTGATGCTTCATGCTCTTCATTTGGTATCCAACTTGGAGGCTGAATGAAATCCTTGTTTTCTTCCTTTGATGATTCCTCATGCCAATCCATTTGAAACTTGACTAGGTCGATGGTATCCTGGCATGATGGACAAGTAGACTTTGAATGCAATAGATCATGTACACTACACCAAGAATTTCCTCCATATCTTCTTCTTTGTTCCCTCTGAATCTTTTCTTTAAATTCATGGAATCTAATTCTGATCTCACAATTATCACGTGCTTATGCACATCTGAAAAAGAATTTTTTGTTGCAATGCTAACTCCACCCTTAAAAGAAATACCCAGTGGTGCCATGTATTCTACACTTCCCAGATGCTACAAGTTGAGATAATCCTAGTGGATGTAACTTTTTGTTCAAATCAAACCAAATTGGAAGAACATCAACCTGCCTGTCCATTGAGTAACACTTTCTTTTTGGATTTTTCTGATTTTTCCATTTTTTTTTTCAACTTTTTCACTTTTGTGGGATTTTTCGCTTTAAGAGAGATCTTCTATCTCAAATATAACTCGAAAGCTCACTCTTGTTGACAATTCCATGAATGAACTTTGTTCATGCCCTCCTATTGCCAATTTCTGTTGATATGAGTTTTGTTCCACTACAACATGCAGAATCAAACACTTAATGTTTCAAGGTAAAACACCAAATATCCAATCTTCTCTTGAATAAGGTCACTTCTCATGCTAAGATTGCAAAGTAAGATCATGAAATGACTTCAAGGTTCCCTTCAATTGTGGATACCTGCTCAGTGAAATAAAGTGATTTGTTGGTAATCACTTAGGGGACTTACACTATTCATTCAATGGATATGAATTGCTTGCACTTCTAAGATTTAGCTTCACAATGTGCAATGAAAATATAGTTTTGATCTTGCCAACTCCCACTTCAACGTAAACTTAAACTTAATTTCTACTTTTACTTCTAACTATGAATGAAAGGAAGCATGAATGACTTGGACTCTACTAGATGTAGACTTGCCAGAAACTCCTTTGTCCCTCCTTGGGCAGGCGTATCCCTGTATCCAATTTGGAAACGTATCCGAAACGACTCAGATACACGTCGAATAGTGTACCCATGTGTGCCTTAAAAAACTTGATTTTCCAACTGTGCTGAATACTATGTGATTTGATTTATTTTAAGATTTGACGTAAGTCTTCCCAAATTTAATTTACAAAAACTTCATTAATGCAATTTTTCAAAAAGTTTTTGTTATAATCAAAACCTGCACCAAATGAGAAAGACAAATGAAATGTTTTTCTATTTCAGTGACCCATTTTTTGGGGTTATCTTCTAATGCGACTATACAATTTTTGCATATTGTAAATTGTTAAATTAACTTACAATTATTTATGTAGCATTTATGTGTCTATGTTTCTTTTGAAGTAATGAAAATCTCTTCTAATAACTTAGAAAATTGTGTTAAATATGTGTATGTATTTTTTATTAATGTTGTATCTAGCCGTATCCATATTGGGGGTCTTAAAAAATGGCCATATCTGTACCTGATACCGTATCCGTATCCGTGTCCATGCAACTTTGAAGTCTAGATGTGGTTTTATCAGCGACTTCCACCCACCTAGTGCAAGCTTCAAGGTATACTCGAATGATTTTCATATCAATATCTCCTCTTCAATCCCATCAATGGATGCAAACTAAAAATTGAATATCAATGGAAGTTAAGTGCAATCACCATCTACTATGCAAGGCACTCTTACCATCAGCAAGAGGCTAGTGGCCTAGTTTTGTTCAAGTCAAACAAGTAAACATCCATAATTTCTTTCATTCAACTAAGATACTTTTAAACAACATGAAATGAAATCTATTCCAAGTGAGGGTTGAAGAAATCATGCAACATTAAGTAATCCACCATGAAAACCAACAATGAATTATCAATCACTTTGATAGCATTATAGCAACAATTTGATCAAGTCTCTCCCTTAGCTAGCCTACCTCTACTTCTAGCTTTCTAATCTAATGCTCTCTCTAGCTAATGATTAACTCTTCTAACTGTTACAAATTAGAAGGCCTTGGCCTTTTATAGTTGCTCAATTACATTGAAGGGCCAAGATCGATTCAAGATCAAGGGCCAAGATTCATCCCTACAAACCTTAATTAGGGTTTCCATACTTTCAACCAATTACATGAAGGCACCACCTTGTGGGCCAATAAGAAAATTACAATGTTTTTGAGAGCCAATGAGGAAATCGTACACTTGGCATGATATGATTGAATGTGCTTGAATCTAGAATTTTCTGATAGGTAGAAGACAACTAGGTGCCACCTCATCATCCTTATCATGTAGACTTGATCAATCTTCTGATGAAGAGAAAATATCTCTTGATACTCAACATTAGCAAGCCTTCGATTGCGATGACAAATTGCCAAATCGTTTCATCTTCCAAATTTTCCTCATCCCGATTTCAAAATCTTCTCATTGCTATGATTTGAACTTGATTGTACTTTTAAACTCGAATATTCATCTTGCCTTGAATTCCTTGAAGTGATGAAGTCCTTCATGCACTTGGATCTTTCAAAATAAACTTGGATTTTCGGAGGAAATTCAAGTTAGTGATAATTTTTTTTTTTTTTTCTCTTATTCTTGATCTCGATCTGAATTTGCATTTGATAACTTGACTTGTATCCTTCTCACTTGAAGTTCTTGGGCTTGAGCTTTCTTGTAGAATTTGTTTGCTTGTAATCCTTCCTTTCACCTGAGGTTGAGTTTGAAATATCCACTTGCAATCTTGAGGTCTCGAGCATCACCCTGCCCTCTAGCTTCCCTTCAACAACTTACCTTGCTAGATAAGAGAGGAAAGGCATTAAGTCTATGAAACGATACTCAAACATAAAATGAATCTTAAAATTTTCACAAAAATAAATCAGATCAGTATTAGCAAGAAAGGATTTTCAATATAAGTTTGATCTTAAAACTTGAAACCATTAAGTCTTTTGATCCGTACAAGTTCCAAATTTTATTCACACTGTGATGTCCCTGAATTAGCAGGTTCTGGGAACCTGAATATGGTCAACTCATCAGCGCGACCCTTGTGAGTTGACAGTATGTTTTGAGGGTCTTAGCGTTCAGATTCTATTTCTGGACTTTCTATTTCTGGACTTACTATTTATAGTAAGTCTGTTGGAGGCCAGTTACTATTTTTGGCAGTGTACTTGAAGACCAGGTTGATCAGCTATATTAACAGTGGATTCAGGAATCGTCATCAGAGGCATAATTGATATTAATTAATGACAATATGTTATTAATTAATAAATTGACTATAGTATTATAATAATAATGGTTTATTATTATAATGCTTTTAGAAGTTGACATTTTGAAGATTGGTTAACTGGAAATGGTTTTTGGAAACTCTTGCATCTGAGGAGTTATTTATTCGGGCTCATTTGTGAAGTTGATCATCGAATACATTTTATTAAAAACTTGGTTGTGAGAATTTTCTCTCTTATCTGAGCCCTTGCTGATATATAAGGGTCAAATTGGTTCTGGAAGACTCATTCGTCCTTGAACTGATATTCAATTGATTGCTGTTATATAATCAATTGTTCTTTTCCTTCTTACTGTTCGACTGTGGCTAGAGGAAAGGGGAATTATCAAATTCAGGCAGGCACACTGAGGGTGCGATATTATTCTAGAATTTACAGACTTGTGCGAATTGATTCACAAATCCAATTTGCAAGGGGATGCAAGCAAGTGACGGCTGGGTCACATTGAAGCTGGTGGCGTCCGTGCTTGAAGCTGCCAATATCACACATTGTCTGCAACCGGCAGTTTGCAGGCCACGTTAGGCAGCTGGGAGAGATCGCGCGAAGCAGCACTCGGGTTGCAATAAACTCGAGCTTGTTGATCAGGAGGCCATGACCTCATTACATCTGAACACGGCAATTAGGGACCACGACCCGTAATTGCAAGCCGTAGATAGGCAAAGAAGAGCAGGCCACGGAAAGTAGAGTGCAGCCGCTATTCTGGTAATTCGCTGGAGGAATCACATCCTTGCGTGGAAGTCAAGAGGAGTGAGCTGTCTTACCATTCCAGCAATTTCATAAACGATACCAGGTTCCTTACTTTTATCATTGCAGTAGAAAATAAGTGTTGAATGTTAGCATTTTCCAGATTCCCTCTAGATTGAATTAAGCAAGAGCTGAATGTATGAATGTATGAATGTATGAACAATGTCCATTCGAAGTGATTTAATTAATAAAAAAGGGAATATCTACTGGCAATATTGTCCTTTGTAGTTGCAATATAGATTAATTCTCAGTAAGAGACTTAGGCTCTTTACAGTGGTATCAGAGTGGTTTCCTTCCAGCCTGCAGGGAAATCGGGTCCATTAAATTTTTATTATTATTTGGAGAATTATTTATGGCAGATGACAGGAGATTCATTCCTGGCAGACATTATTACAGGCGAGGCAATTCGCCTCCACCAAATGTGGATGATCCAGATATCCAGTTTGGTACGGTGCTAGGTGGGGATAATAATGCAGGTGGCTCAGCAGGCCAGGCCGGGCACACTGAGGCAGATATAGACAGAGAGGCTAGGGAAACCTTCAGGAACTT
>MU223073.1:458796-477551 GCA_018584345.1 Thuja plicata | reverse complement strand
AAGGTTAATTTTTCCCCTTTTATTGGTGCAGTTTCCATCCCAAATTATTAAATGGGGGTTTGGGGGCAAAGCCCCCAAGACGGGGTCAAGGGGCAGTGCCCCTTGCGGGGCAACCGACTTTAATTATTTTATAAAGTCATAAAGAGTTATTTTTCACCGGGCGAAATTCGTCACAAATACGCCATAAAATAACATTTTAAGTGAAATCCCGGGCGAAATTCGTCACAAATTAGCACCAAATTCATTTTTTTTGGCGAAATTCGCCCGGGTTCGAATTTGGCATTTAAAAATCGGACCCTGCCCAAAAAATTCGAACCCACAGGCGAACCGGACCCGAATTTCGAACCGGTTCGAATTTCCCAGGGTCCAGAGGGGTCAGGGGCCGAACCTGGTAACTTAGATATCACCTTCTTATTATTTTATTATTTTATTTTAAAGTGAATATAATATCACTTTTTTATTATTATTTTATTATAACCCAAACTTAGGGAATATTAATTTATTTTCCCATTTACTCAAAATGCAAACTAGGGCTCAAAACCAAATTCTGTCTGAAGCTCTATAATCCTTGATGCTGATTGAGCCCTGTAGGCAAACTAGAACCTTGCTAAAAAACAACTTGAAACCGCACAAGAAGCTCCAGAGTGGAGTCCCCTTCTCAACCCGTTGGCCTACGGGAACTTAGGTGATAGTCCAACCATCAACTCATCTCTTGTCTCCTAGAAAGGGGACATTTCAGTCCTCCCTTCCTGGAGATTGCTTGTCCTCAAGCAATCTGCACCTACGCACCGAACACCAATTCTTGGATCCCATACCAATCGAAGACATGTCGCTCCACCAATCCGCTGCACTACTCTGATATAAACATCAATACACCCACCATGAAGCAACTCATCATGGATCCACTAGAGGAATGCAATAAACATGTCAATGGCAGGATTCCAAACCAATCTCAAAAATAACCCACCATACTGATACTGCGCCCCTCTGAGAATAATTGTAGACTCATATTGCCAATGCATCTCAGTGAGGTCCATAACAACAATCTTGACACCTGATGCAATCCTAGGTAACTGTAAGAATAACATGCTCAACCATAGCATATAAACCTCGATATCTCTCCTCATGAAACACCACAAACCATGAAGCAACCTTTGGAATCCATGTAAAATAATGTACCAATCACATCAATACCCGGATCCCACATCAAGATATACTCTACTATATGAAATGTAGAAGTATCTCAACCAATCACCATCAAATAACCATCCACGTATGTAGAACATCCAAACAACGTGAAGACGCACTCCCGTGTGCCATGAAGTCAACACCAATGGCCACCATGCTTCGCTGTCATGACTCAGACCAACAAACTGGATAATGTCATGGGCTTCATCATACCAATGCAACCCACAAAAACCCATCTCATACTTCATGTCCATCCAATAAACATACTCCTGCGCACTCCTAAGTAACTGAATAAGGGATGTAGACCAAGAAAAATCAGGAAATGCAACATAATCCTAATTAGGACAGCAACTATCACATGTAGAACCTATGAAGTATAAATCACCAATCAACAAGTAGATCACTGCCCTATCATCAGAAATCGGTGATATAATCAAAGATGAGTTATGGGTATCTTCAATGTCCATTATAGACAACCCTAGAGTGACTGATCCACTATGAAAGTCACCAAACATCCCATCAACTCTAGGTGGGAAAGAATCAACTTCACACCTAACCTTCTCTACCTCAACGTTCTCAATGCAAGGTCTCAAATTTGACTCATGAGATGAAAGAGAATTGCTGATCAGACTTAGAAAATCAGGTTTATGCTTACCCTTCTTCAACATATCTTTGCTGTCCTCTTCTTCCCTTGGAAGAAATAAAGATCTAATGGATGAATCTCTTTGTTCCCTTGCATCCTCTAACTGATTGCAACATTCTTTGATTCTTTGGAGATGCTGTCTTGTTTGGGCAGCAAACATTTTTTCTTGGGTAGCTCTATGTAACCAATATTTATTAGACCTTTGGCAATGCATTATATCATCTACCCCAAAGCACACAAAATCAGACTAATGATGAGTTGTATCATTCCCATCATCATGTCCCATGCTTGCACCATGTGTACCCTCAAATATAGAATGCAAATCATTGTTCTCTTCTTGACCAAAGGCTGCCATATCTTGAAGTTATGAAGTTATGTCACTGCTGTTATGAACTTCAGAATTATGGTCATACCTTGGTGATAAATCTTCAATTGATACAAGCACCTTTTTCTTGCAATCTTCATGCCCAACCTTTATATCTTAAATTCCAATGCTAGAGGTCTCTTCCTTACTGATTAACCCTTGTGACAAATCTGCAGACTCATGAAAATGAGGAAAGGAACCTCTTCAGAACTTGGGACTTTTCTCCCCTACCATCTTCGGATTCACCACACACCACTAAGTTTAGATTTTCCTCATAGTCTTCCCAATTGAGAAGAGGAGTTGGTGTGTCAAATGAATCCAAACTTTCCCTATCCATATCAATCTCATGTTCTTCAACAATTGCCAATTCAAAATTACTCGTTGAGCAATCTGAATACTCATCAAATCTCTCTTGAATATCCTCACTACAAGGCACATGTGATGAAAAAGAATTGCTGGTCAAACTCAGAAAATCAGAATCATGTTCAACAATAATGTGATGACCCCCTTTGTTAGCAGGTATTGGCAGTGGCTTGGTCAGCTCATCATCGTGACCCTCGTGAGCTGATCCCTGGTTTCGAGGGTCCCAGTTGGCAGATTTGCTATTTTTAGTAAGTTTGGACTTACTATTTTTAGTAAGTCAGTTTGGTCAGTTTCCCTTTTTGGCAGGGCAGTATCGGCAGTGGTCAGTTTTCCAGACAATGTTCAGTTTGTATAGTTCCTTTGTATAGTAAGTCTATTTCTGGCAGTTGCTATTTTTGGCAATGCAGTGGATGGCCTCGTCAGTCTGGCAGGATCAGCAGTGGATGCAGGTTTCATCACTGGAATGCATATTGGTTAATTAATTAATGTTAATTAATAACGATATGTTATTAATTAATAATAAAGTTATATTATTATAATAATACTTTATTATTATAATAATTTGGAAGTTGCTATTCCGGAGACTAGTTAACTGATTTATCCTTTTGGAAACTATGGCGTCCGAAGAGTTATAAATACAGATCCATTCTTAGTGCGGAGCATCGAATATGTTTTATTAAAATTGGTCTTGGGAATTGTTCCTGGTAATTCTGCAATCTGTGCCCTTGCTGAAGTATAAGGGTCAAATTAGTTTCTCGAAGACTGATTCTTCTTGAGCTAATCATCAATTGATTGCTGAGGTATAATCAATTGTGTTTCTTTCTTACTGTCCGCTTGTTGCTGAAGGAAAGAAGTATTTCTGAAATAGTTTATGCACACTGAGGGTGCGAAATCATTCTGGAAAATTACAGAGTTTGTGTTCATCGAATTAGGAATTCGATTGAAGGGTTTAGCACTGGAATTGGATCCTGTTAATCCAATGAATGAAGTAGACAATCGACACAGCTGAGAGGAGTTTGCTTCAATTCCATTGGTAACAATAGTTACCAAGGCTGCGTTTGGATTGGAAGTTGAAACGCAGGCAGCAGGGAAGAGTTTCACAGTGTCTTGGCGTCACCCTACTGCTCCAGCCGTCTCGACTCCCAGCTACATACCTACAATTCAACCACGTGAGCAAGGCAGTGGGGTTGCGGAAGGAATTCTGGATGCTGCGGGTAGTTTACAGACCTACGGCATAGCAGCTAGGAGCTGCGTGAATGATTACTGACGTCGTGGCCAGCAAATAAGGTGGTAATTGCGCTGCACTTTCTATGTATCGCAGCCAGCAAGCGTAGGAAATTACAAGGTAGATCGACTTGTTTATGTCTACATTCATCAATTGATACTCATGGAATAAATATTGCAATTGAATGGTTATTCTGATTTGTATTGGCTTTGAAGAGATTAAGAGTTGTGTTGAAGTAATTGACCTTTCAATTTATACATATTCTGAAAATACAAAAAGGGAAGAGATTTTTGTTATGAAACGTTTTTATATACTCACAAGTTTATTTTCTCACAAATAAAAACAAGAGATTATATACATACTTTTTCCGAATTATCTTGCAAATTAGTGGGAAAGGGATAATATAATCAGACAATCAAGAGCTTTGCAGTTGATTTGCCAAAAGAGCCAGTTAGGCTCATTACAAATAATCTCTCCATGGAGTGTGGTACCTAGCATATTGCATGTAGTTACAAACTTTTCCTTCACATCTTCCACCATGAATGATGGGACAACGTTGTGACCAACCAAAGAGACACCAATTGGATTTATACCTTCATATGGCTTATCACCAAGAAGCAATTCTTCATTTAACTCCTGTACATCTTCAACATGCTTTCCTTTAAGGGTGGTTCTAGAACTTTGTTCTCCTATAGAATCCACTTGTGAGTCTTCTTGCAAGGATGGGGAAACCTCATGCGAGTCACTCAATGTTATTCGTTTGTCCTCATAACCCAAATCTACCTGTGTATCAAATTCTTCATATAGATTTTTGCAAACCTTACTTGTAGCCTTCATATCTTCTACTCTCCCAATGTTTTCTTCGCTATCTTCTATTTTTTCTTTCAGCTGATATGAACGTGTAGATACCAAATTGTCATCCTCACTTGGTATACCCATAAATTGTGTGAAGGAAAGGAGGTCACGTATCTCCTAAGGAAGAGTGCAATACTTATGATAGATGGCCATAATTGCTTGATTTGTTGGTGAAACATGACTCTTAGTTGTTCTATTAGATGGAGATGAACCACTAGCATGACCAAATTTCCTTGACATTGTGTCATTAAGTCGGTGCAATTTACGGTTGATCATATGTTGCATTTGTAACACTTCTTTCCATCCTTGTTTATCACTAAACAACCCTACCATGAAGACCTATCACATTGTACAAACTGGAAACCAGTCCAATTGAAGTATACACAACTTGAATTCACCTCACAGGCTGGCAAGATCCAAGCTCTAATACCACTGAAAGATCCCAACTAAATTCTGTCCTGATTTTCTTAATTTAAGTGTATTGACATTTTGTCAAACACTTGTCATGCAAGGTCATTGTATGCTGATTTCTGAGTTTAGTGCTTGGTTTTGAAACTTGTTTAAGATGGTTCTCACATATGCCAATATAAAAGAAGCATAAACAATAACTTTGCATTCAAAGACATCAAATTTTCAACACCAAATATGTCTCTATTATCATCATAACAAGTCTGATTACGATGTTTATCAAGTCTAAAATGATTCCGAACTCCCTAAATTCCTATCAAATGGCCAACACAAGAATCGTACCAGGACAATGCTACAAATTGATCCAATATGAAAGCATGAAACATACACAAAGTCTGATTTTTCTTCCAGATTGCACCGCAGACTTCTCCCAATGGCTGACTCCAACTGAAATAGGCTGATTAGGTATTAAATTTGATTCCCAACTGCCTGGTGTTGACTTCCCAATCTGATGTTGTTGCTAGAGATGAGTTTTCAGACCATTGGGTCTGTACAATAGCCTTAGATGTTGCGTGGGTGTCGTCCAAACCTGACACAACTCAAGAGTTTTTGTTTTGGAGTATGTAATCTGTTGAAAAACCCTGTAAGAGCTCTCCAAAGTTGCTGTAGGTTGGAATGCTGAATGATAGATGTCAAAATAAGCTCCCAAAACACCTTTATATTCTCCCTTCCAAGCCATTCGAACCCTAATTAGGGCTCCCCATTTTATTTTATTATTATGTTTTATTACTCTTACTTTATTAAAAAGTGACTATAATGTCACCTTTTTATTATTTTATTATAAAGTGAATATAATATCACTTTTTTATTATTATTTTATAACCCAAACTTAGGAAATTAATTTATTTTCTCATTTAGTCATAAAATGCAAACCAGGGCTCAAAACTAAATTCTGTCTAAAGCTTTATAATCCCTAATGTTGACTGAGCCCTGCAGGCAAACTGGAACCTTGCTAAAAAATAACCTGAAACCACATAAGAAGCTCCAGAGTGAGTCCCCTTATCAACCTGTTGGCCTATGGGAACTCAGGTGATAGGCCAACCATCAACTCATCTCTTGTCTTCTAGAAAGGGGACATTACATTTATGCCTTGTTGCCTATGAGGGTTTTGGGTCAACAAAGTAGGATTAGTTACTATCACATCCGAGCAAGAAGGGATGAAAGGATTTGGTCGAGACCTCTCTGAATCACTACTCACGGGGCTGAAAGTATTGGCCTCCACAACTCCATAGACATAGCAATGATGAAGTTTCAACCTGCTTACAACATAGATCTAGATTTGAGCATATCACCATGCCACTTTTAGAAGTGGTTGTTGACTTGCAAGTTAAATTGGGAGGAAGTCCATTAGGAACTCCCTTTGAATTGGGATCTCTTATACTAACAATGACACTTGGTTCATTGCTATCAGCTTGCATAGCCTTACCAGGGACAACAATTGGACCTCCGTTGCCTATAGAGTTCACACCAACAACTTCCTCAGAGGTCACCTTGGTTTTAAGGGCATTATTAAGTAGAGGGCTGCCGAGACTATAAAGAATATGGTCTTCTCTCCTACAAAGGTAGCAAACATTTTAATACCTCCCATCTCAATATTACAAGAGTGGGTCAAACCATCAAAATACATGTCCAAAATCTTAGGGATTTCTACCCCTAGCAACAAGGCAATGAAAACCCTAGCATCCATGTGTGGGAAGATTACCTTAGATTCACCAATTTTGAGGACATTTTCCAATGGTGCTGACATTGTAGGTAGAAAAGCCCACAACAATTGTGGGACACTCTTCACCGTTAACCACCTAGGGAAGGTGAGGACCTCTTCATTTAGGGCATATAGAAACCATAAGCTAGGGCATGAAATACACAATGCCCTATAGTCCAATAGTACTTGTTCATAATAATTTCCTTTAGTTTATGCTCTTTAAAAAACTAAGAATGATCCGCAGAGAATCATTCTACAAAGGATACTTGAATGCCCAATTATTTTGCCCTCACATTATTCATCCTCTCATCTAGGTATTTCCTAGCAACGTCCACAACCACAATGAAAATGATAATTCTTTTTAACCTATTTTTTATTAGATGATGCAATATTCGTATCTGCATTAGTAGGATGGAAAGTTTCCTAGGGCCTTCGGGAGGACACTTATCTTTTCCTCCACCCTCACTTCCTTGGTTGCCTTCTCTGCCATAGTTGTGTGTAAATAATTTAGCAAATATCGGTATTTTTGTTTTCTCTTCCACAACTACATTGTGAAATGTTTTGGGATTATCTTTATTGCTTGATGTCCCTTCTGGACTATTGGTAGAACTAGTGAGGTTATTCGTAACCGCTTCCATAAATGTTCACTGTACCAGGAGATGAAACCCCAGGCACCATAAATGCAGCTGAGAAGAAATCAAAGGAAAGGCCAATAGAGATAATGATAACATAGAATGATAGTAATAAATGCAAAACAATAAATAAGTAAAAGCAGTTAAACGAAAAGAGGACAACCATAGGTTAGGGAAGCAAACCTGTGGAGGGTCACTGTCTCCACCAAAGGCTCAAGCAAAAACCCTAGGACCTTTGTTCCTCCACCCGCTCAATCGACCAACTTCTTTATATCTTGAATCTTTTACATCGTCTTTGTATTTCAATCTTCTATTTAACTTGATATTTTTTACTCTGTCCAATGAATAGGCACTAGTTTGGAACCATTCTCCAATCCAAAGCATTCAAGTCAAAGCATTAATCAGTATTTTAGTTTAGGTGGTCCTTCCTGTACACCCATGATTGTCAATATAACCAGCTAATCATTTCTAAAAGAACACGTGATAGATATTTTTTGTCTGGGTTGTGCTGGCATAGTCATATTATCTATGTAGGGGTCATATGCAACTAGTTTTGTCTTATCCTGTTGAAAATATTTGGGGTTAAAGATTACATTGGGGTTCGGTTTTCCATTTTGTTTGATTTCCATCTCTCTTGAGGCATGTCCCTAGGAAGACCCTTTTGAGCCTAGGCTGAGCTCAAAGTTTAGGAGAGATAACCCACTCTTTCAAAGTTGGTCGTAAACCCTCCATTGTTTTGTTGACGAAGTGTTTTCACCCACGTTATTACAACCTTGTGTCCTTCTAAGTGAGAGTTGGTTGTAAGAAGTGGAGGATCATTGTTGAGAACCAATAGGCCCATATAGAGATTTTAAAGTCAATCAAGCTTGCAAGGCAACACTTCGTAAAGTCTTCATTGATCATGACTTACACGATGCAATAGGGGCTGAATTCATGGATTTTGCATGCTCCAGCAACTTCAGTTTTGATGCTCTTTGGGACAAGTATAAGGTCAATGCTCATAGTTGGTGGTACTTTTGTGACGAACCATTTACACACCAACCTCTTGCGATCAAAATTTCATCGCAAGTTTTATTAAAAAAAATAATTTAGTTTTTAAGTTTTATTTATATTTTAATTTTATAGTTTAAATTTTTAAATTTTGTTACTCTTTACTCTCTAATTTTGTCTTAATAGGTTTGCTAGCTCATCTGCATATGAGGGGAATTGGAGCACACACTCCATTCAATCAGTAAAGTGCAATTAACTACACTCAAAAAAGGTAGATGACTTGGTGTATGTGTATCCAAATTTGGGGCTCCTTACACACAAACATAGTGGCTGCAAGGAAGGAGAAACAAGGAAGTGGGATATCGAGCCACATTATATTGACTTGGATGCTTCCACTTTCTACTTGGCCGCGCTTGATAATGACTATGAGCCAACCAGTGAGAATGAGAGTGCTAGTGCTAGTGGCACTCTTTGTGGTTCTTTTAATTTACCACTAGTTACATCATCTAATATGGAGGGTGATGATATTTTTGAAGAGCCCTATGATTTTGTGGTCAATGATGGTTGATTGTTAACACTTATGACTATTATGTAACTTTAATATATATCATGACATGTGAGTTTGAGCAATACTTGATTATTAATATGGTGGTGTATTTTGAACTTTTTACTGCTGCAAATATCTATATATATCTGAATTTATATGTTTTTGTATGGATGAACCCAAAATTAGCCCAACCACAAAAGTTTTTTTTAACTGAAATCTCAAATGAGAACCCAAACCAATGCTAGGACTGGTAACTAAGGTCCAGTCCAAATGGTGCACAAGGAAATTACCTAGCTAATAATGGTGTCTTAGTCAATCCACCAGCCAAGACATTTAGGGCCAAATTTTTCCAAAGAGAAGAAGATGACTGATTTGAAGCAGAGTTGCTAGCTCCACTAAGTCTTGAGGATGGGATGGCAAGGTATTTTGCAAAGTATAGTGCTCTAAACCTGACCATCCACTGTGAAATGTTATTCGTGGAGTGTTATAATACGAGAACACAAAACAATCATCATAGAGGAAGAAGATATTAGGATCAGCCAATGAGATATATGATCGTCATACCAATCTATGATGGATCCAAGGGAGCTACAACTGGATATTGGGTGCACAAAATGGATACCCGTTTCTCCTTAAACCCCATGTATGAGGATGGAGCAATCAAGTTTGCAACCCTTCACCCAGAGGGTGGGGCTCATGAAGGGTTATACTCTTGCATGGTGACCCAAGTACATGGTTCAATTACTGTTCTAAAGGAGTTCAGCCAAAGATTGATGGAGAGGTTTGGTGGAAAGGATCCAAAGATTCATTTTAGGGATCTAGGTTAGTTGAGGCAAGAAGGCATAGTTGAGCATTATGTGGTAGAGCTTCATAGGCTATTGGTAATGGTTCCTGATGTGATAGAGAGGGGTCCCAGTGGTTTTAGAGGGTCTAAACAAAACACTCAAAGTTTGGTAAGGGCATTTGATATGATTTCTTTGCAAGAGGCCATCAAGAGACTTTTGAATTTGGAGGATTCAATGACCAAAAATAAGTTCTACTCAAAGTACTCAAAGTGTGCACCACTGATTCAATATAAGAAGTTTCCTCATAATATTTTCTTTCAACTGTAGGCACTTCTCCCAAAACCAATCAAGGTTGAGGAATCCAAGAATAAACTTCGAAGGAAAAACTATGCCTCACTCGTAGAGAGCCATCACAGCCAAGTCATAGGTGTTTGGGAATAGGGTATTACAGTATATACAGGTAATTTTCGATGGGGATTTTGAGGTAGGAGAGTCTAAATGCAAGGTTGTTGTGGATTTGGTTGAGCATGAGGATCAGGGGAAGAAAATTTAGGGTGGCATACTTGCAATACTTTAAAGAGTATTGAGATATCCCCCTCTTTGACTTAGACAAGCCTTGAAGGAATTAGGGTGATAATATTGATTGATAGTGAGGAGACACACAACTTCATTGATGAGGGATTGGTGGCTAAGATGGGTTCGAGGATAAAATATTTTGAGGGATTCAAAGTCAGTGGTTGATGGGATTACTATTCCATGCAACCAAAGGATTCAATAGTTGAAGATGACTCTAGAAGGGTACACAATGCAAGATGATTTCTTTGTGATTAGCATTAGTGAGATGGATTTAGTTTTTTTGGAAGTGCAATGGTTGCAGTCACTTGGCAAATACATAGAATTATCAGAATTTGGAGTTGATATTCAAATCCATTGGGAAGGAGGTAGTTCTTCATGGCCTCTCCAATGGAATTCCCATGATTCTTTCAACTAAGAGGATGGAGAGCGATTTCCATAGAGACCAAGTTGCTTGAGAAATAGAGTGTTTAATTACAAATATAAGGTCTTATCATGATGACATCCAATCTATGTTGGATAAATACAAGGTGTTCAACGAAATTCCTCCAAGTTTACCACTGAATAGGAACTTCCAACATGTGACTGAGTGGATGGAGAGAAGCTAGACATCACTACACCTTATCATCATCCTAGGATGCACAAGGAGTGAGAAGGACATTAAGGATCCATTGGACATGGGACACATTTGACCTAGCTCTAGCCCATTTTCATCTTCTATTGTGTTGGTTAGAAGGATGACACTATGAGGATGTGCACTGATTATAGAGATATTAACAAGAAGACAATCAAGAATCTCTATCCCATACCCAAGATTGATGAGCTGATAAACAAGTTTCATGGTGCAGTATACTTCTCCATGATTGATCTATGGTTAAGATATCATCAAATAAGTGATAGAGATTAGGATGTGCACCAAACAGTTTTTCAAGTGTCATGATGAGCATTATGAGTTCTTGGTCATGCCATTTGGTTTCATTAATGCACTCGCCACATTCCAATCATGCATGAATAAGTGTTTATCTTCAATTGAGGAAATTTGAGCTAGTTTTCTTTGATGCCATCCTGATTTACAACAAGACATGGGAGGACCACTTGAGGCACAAAAATGAGCTACTTGACATATTAGAGCGCAATTCATTTTATGCTAAAGCATCCACATGTGAGTTTAACTTGACTAAGATATTGTGTTTGGGGCATAAGATTAGTGCCTAAAGGGCTAGCATAATTGGCCTAGGCCCAAGACCTTGTTACATCTGAGATGATCTATGGGACTATGCAAATATTACATGAGGCGTGTCAAGGGATTTTCACATCATGCAGCCCCATTGACTGATTTGAAGAAGAATGGGGCCTTCTCTTTAACCATTTGATGTAATGCTTAGGTCTAGTTGATACCAAGAGTCAGCTTGACTCTACTCTAAGGCCTCTTACACAGACCTTATAGGGTATTTTCTTACCCTTGCTTGAGGAAGTCACTAAGATCTTCACCTCAAGTTCCCTAGACCTGGTTTACACCTTAAAGCTACTAATTCATGCTAAGGAATCCATTAGGAAAGATTCATTCTCCAGGCTAAATCGACGGGTTTAACCTCTTTGCTCAATAGATCAAACATAGAACACATGACAGATCACAAAAGGAAAACACACGTACTCTCTGAAATCTATTACATGTACAGTATTCTTACAATTCCTCTATTCTTCTCCCCTGTCTCTCTTACAAAAGCTTTCAGCAATAGCTAACCCTCGAAATATCTTTAAAATATCTCGTGCTCTTTGACAACTTCAACCACCTTACATAGGCGGCTTGATCGAGCCATAAATGACCCTTCCATGACTGGAATAGGTGTCCCTATTCATTCCAAGCAAAAACGACACATAGAGAGCCGTTGCAGTTTACCCAGCTGGTCACAAACGTCACATCCTGTGTTTCCTGGGTCGTTAACCGACATTACCGAGCACCAGTATTGACTTCTCCGAGCAACAGAAACATCGTCGGTCTTCAACCCTGATCGTCAGATCACAAACCTGAAAACATAGACACCGACCGACATCACCGACGAACATCCCCGATGGACATTACTGACGAGCATTCATGAGAGTCATTCCCGACAAACATTCCCGAGCACAAGTATCACTGATCCGCAGATCATCAATCTTCGGTTGCTAGAGCCTTATTACATTTTCAGAGGTTTTATAAACTACCTCAACACACACTTAAGCTAGGAAACAACTATCTAGCAACTATGGTGTTTGTTCACCGATTGACCTTAGTCATGACAAAAATGGTGGAACAAAACACCTTACAAACCGACAAAGCTTTCTATCCTAAAAATGCTTCTAACCTTAGGTGCTTTTGCACCATACTCCCCAAACAAAAAGAAATCAACTTCCAGGTGATTGGAGTAAGTCAGGATTGATGCCTAACTTCTTGAAATCGGTTTCCTGTACCCATGTAGACTCTGAATTAGCTTGTCCTCGCCATTTGACCAGATGTTCCATGTAGGTCTGCCTTCTAGTCTGCTTGGCAACTCTTGAATTCAGAATCTCTTCAGCCTGTAGTTTCGGTATAACAGGAAGTTTGAGTGCTATGAGATCCTCGATATCTCCTATGAGATAAGAATCTCCTTCTAGAATTGGTCCTTTGTAGGATACCAAATCTGCCACATTGAAAATAGGAGATAATCCTATGTCTGCAGGAAGATCAATTTTATAAGCATTAGACCCATATTTTGCCAATATTGCACAAGGGCCTATCTTCCTCATCTGAAGTTTGGTCGGAACTCCTTTCTGCAACCTTGCTTTGTTAAGGTGCACCATGACCATATCTCCAACTGTAAATTGAATATGTTTTCTCCTTGCATCCACCTTTTGTTTGGTGTGAGTTGTACTCTCTATCAATGCTGCTTTAACTGAGTCATGGACCTCCTTCATGGATTGAGCAAAATCTTCAGCATACCCACTCCTCTCTGTATTGCTTCCAAGATCCCTTAATTCACATATACCCCTGGGATGAATCCCATACACTTTCAAAAGGGCTCTTTCCAGTGGATCTGTTGACTGTATCATTGTATGCAAATTCTGCTTGAGCAAGTAACTGATCCCATGATTGTTCGTACTCCTTGGTGAGGCATCTCAAAAGATTGCCTAGGCTTCGGTTCACCACTTCAGTCTGACCATCAGTTTGTGGATGATATGCCGAGCTAAAAGAAAGATTTGTACCAAGCTTCTGCCACAAAGTTTTCCAAAAATGACTTAAATTTGGAGTCTCGGTCTGATACAATACTCAAAGGTAATCCATGTATCCTTACTGCTTCTCTAAAGAACAGATTTTCTATGTAACATGCATCATGTGTGGTCTTGCATGGCACAAAGTGATCCATCTTGCTGAACCTATCAACAATCACAAAGATGATGTCCATTCCTTGCTTGGTCTTCGGTAGTCCAACTACAAAATCCATACTAAGGCATTCCCATGGTCTGTTTGGGACAGGAAGGGGCTGATACAATCTTGCATTGGATGAAGTCCCTTTTGCCTTTTGATAGACTATACAAGTCTCCACATACCTTTGGACATCCAGATTCATTCTTGGCCAATAGTAATACCTCTTGACCAACTCTAGAGTCTTGTTCAACCCAAAATGTCCACTTAAGGAACCATTATGCTTCTCTTGTACTAGATTTTCTCTCATGGAACCTCTTGGTACACAAAGTTGTCCTCCCTTAAATAGAAGACCTTCTTGAAGAGTATACTCCAAATACTCACTATGAAAATGATTTTGATATTCTTGACATACCTTGTATGGTGCTACAAAATCTTCATCTGCTGGATACAGATCTTTGAAGCTTTCAATGCCAATGCTCCTTAGCTGAACTTTGTGCACTGTGAGTAACCTTCTACTCAATACATCTGCTACTTTATTTTGCACTCCCTTCTTATGCTTTATAGTGAAGGTATAGGCGTGGATGTATTCCACCCATTTCATATGCTTATGGCTTAGTTTATCCTGTGAACTCAGAAAACTCAAAGCCTGATTGTCAGTAAAGACTACAAATTCTTTGGGAAGGAGATAATGTCTCCATTTCCTTAGTGCTTGCACTAATGCATACAATTCCAAATCATATGAGGAATACTTCTTCTTTGCATCACTGAGCTTCTCACTATGAAAAGCTACTAGCTTTCCTTCTTGACTCAAGACTGCACCGACAATAATGTTACTAGCATCACACTCCACAGTAAACAATTTGTCAAACCTAGGAAGTGTCAATATCGGTTGAGTTGCTATTCTCTTCTCTAGGTGCTCAAATCCTTCATTAGCCTGCTCATTCCATTGGAACTTGGCTTTCATACCTCCTTTGATGGTATCTAAAATAGGTGCACTGATTTCACTAAACCGTTTAATGAACTTCCGGTAAAATTGTGCTAAACCATGGAAGCTTCTTACTTCAGTTGCTGATTTCAGTGTAGGCCAATTCAAGATTGCTTCCACCTCTGCTGACATCCATCTTCAAGTTACCTTCTGAGATAACAAAACCTAGATACACCAATTCTTGCTTCATGAACTCACTCTTTTCCAAGTTGATTGTCAACTTTTCTTCATGCAATCTTTGCATTACCAATTGCAGATGTCTAAGATGATCCTCTTTTGTTTTGCTGAACACCAGGATGTCATCTAAGTACACTACAACCCATTTGCCAATGAAGTCCTTCAAAACCTCATTCATCAATCTCATAAATGTGCTTGGGGCATTTGACAACCCGAAAGGCATAACTAGCCATTCATACAGTCCTTCAGTGGTTTTAAAAGCAGTTTTCCACTCATCTCCCCCTTTGATTCTGATCTGATGATATCCACTCTTAAGATCTATCTTGGAGTAATATCTAGCTCCACCAAGACAATCCATCAAATCTTCTATCCTTGGTATAGGGAACCTATACCGGATAGTTATCCTATTTATGGCTCTGGAATCGGTACACAACCTCCAAGTACCATCTTTCTTTGGGGCTAGTACTGTAGGGACAGCACAAGGACTTATGCTTTCTCTAATCAACCCTTGGTCAATTATTTCTTGGATTTGGTTAGAAATCTCTGCATTCTGCTGTGGGGTCATCTTATAAGTAGCTTTGTTTGGAAGTGAGGCTCCTGGGATAAAGTCAATCTGATGACTAATAGATCTCTCAGGTGGTAGGATAGCTGGTTGACCATCACTAACTATGGCCTGGTATTGAGTTAATAACCTTTGGATCTCTAAAGGCAACTCTTTCCTCTCATTTCCCTTTTCACCTTTTGGTTTTAAAACCAAAGCAAAGCCTACTCCATCTTCTTCCAATGTCTCTAAGAATTCTTTTTCACCGACCAACAGTAGGTTGGAACCTCTTTTCTTTTCTTTCTCTTCTTCCAAGATTGATTGTACCCTGAAAGTTATTCCATCCTTCTTGAAGGAATAGGAATTCTGAACTCCATCATGCACTGCACTTCGGTCATACTGCCAAGGTCTACCTAGTAGCAGATGACACGCATCCATGGGTAGGATATCACACAAAACTCTATCCTTATACCTCCCTATGGAAAATTCTACCCAAGCTTGCTCATTGACTATTACATGTTGATCTTTATTCAACCAAGTAACTCTATAAGGATTAGTGTGAGGTATCCTTGTCAATTTTAACTTCTCAATAGCTTCTAAGGAAACTATATTATCAGTAGAACCTGAATCTATGATAACTTTACAGACCTTACCGAGTACCTTGCAGTTGACTTGAAACAAAGATCTTCTTTGGCTTGGCTCTTCTTTGATCGGTTCTTTGAGGAGTGTTCTCCGAACCATCAAGTGCTCTCCCATTTCTGATCCTACTGGGACTTCTGCAGTCTTGCTGCTAGAAGACTCTTCTTGCACATAATTAGCTCTTTTCTCTCCTCCTTGCGAAGTAGAGCTCTTTGCAGGACACCGATATGCAGGATGCCCAAACTGTTGACAATTGTAGCATTTCATCGAAGAGAAATAAGATCCTCTTCCTTGGCTATCAGTTCTTCCTCTTGAACTGTTATTTGAATCTCTGCCTCTGTTGTAACCACCTCTAGTGTTACTAGGTTCTCCTTGGTTCTCTGTGAGTTTGTTCTCACTCTGATTTTTAGCTTTAGGGTTTCTTCCTCCATATCCTCCTCTATGACCTCTATTGTCTCTTCCTTTGCCTCTACTGTTTGAGTCTTGTTTCTTCTTGAACTTCTCTTCCACTTTGAGAGCTAATTGATAGCACTGGTGGATAGGCTTGGGGCTTAAGAGATTGATTTCTTCTTGAATACTCCATTTGAGGCCATTCTGATTTCTTGCCACCTTTAGGCTTTCTTCTTCCATCACATGGGATCTCAAGCACAGCTTGTGGAATTCTTCTGTATAGGCACTGACCTCTAAGTCTTTCTGCTTTAGATTCTTCCTTTTCTTATGCAGCTGCACTTCATAATCATCCGGAAGGTAAGTTTCCTTCATCTTTGCCACCATACCTTTCCAACTAGTTTTATGGGGTTCTTTGCTTCTTTTGCCCTTTCATCTTGGACAAATTTCTACCAAGGGAGAGAAGTACCTCTCAATCTTGTCTTGGCTATTCTGACTTTCTGAGCTTCAGTCACACTATCACAATCAAAGTGATTTTCAAGACCTATCCATTCCATGATTAATTTTGGATCCATTTTGCCACTAAATAAGGGCACATCTTCTAAGGACTTACCACTGATTGCCTTTAATGCTTTCAAGAATGGCTCTTCTTGAAGCACAAGTTCTGGCTCTGGGATCATGTCTTCCTCAGCCACTTGTTTACCCATCTCATCAGCTTCTCTCGTCAGTTCACTGACTGCTGTAGTTCGAAGTTGCACTTCTTCTAACTTGCATGTCATTTCAGCTAACCGTTCCTTCAAGAGTCTATTCTCCTCTCTTTGTTCTTCGACATCTCTTGCCAATTCTGCATTGGACACCATGTTGGATGAATCTACAGACTCTTCTGAAAATCGCACCCAAACAACACAAGCCCAATTCTCTAACTTGCGTTGATACCAATCTGATATAATGATTAGGTCTAGTTGTTACCGAGAGTTAGCTTGACTCTACTCTAAGGCCTATTGCACAGACCTTATAGGGTATTTTCTTACCCTTGCTTGAGGAAGTCACTAAGATCTTCACCTCAAGTGCCCTAGACCTAGTTTACACCGTAAAGCTACTAATTCATGCTAAGGAATCCATTAGGAAAGATTCACTCTCCATGAAATATCCCAAGTAGATATTTACCCTGCTGCTGCTATAAATTTTTATTTATATAATTATGTTCTCCTGTAAGTGTTTTGATTATCTTGCAGAACTAGACGGGAGCTGCAGAAAGAGTGATTTTATTTGATATTTCCAAAATAACGTAGTACAAGAAAAGATAGTAATAACAACAAATAGATAGTAATAACAATAACTTGCTACAGGCATGTGAAATTCTGGAAATATTTCTAATTGTACCAATAAGTTTGATATCGAAACTAATAAAGTTTGGTACCTTAATACAATCAGTGTCTGAATATAGAAGCTGCTAGCTGCTGCAATTTTCCCTAATTCTGCCCACAGAATCCAACGCCCAGCTAGTATAGATTGTTGGATGACTACTCACAATAGCCAATGCCCAAAATGGCACAATCTGCTGAATGATGCAAGGGCGACCTCCAATCTCTCACGCCAATGACATGAACTACTGTAGCAACAGTAATGCTGCAAAAACCACCTCCAATAATGCCAAGGATATGAGCTGCTGTAGCAGCAAATCGACTTGAAGGATATATTCAGCTCTACCTTCCAACCTTACATCTACGTCCTGTCATGCTCAGCCAAGAAGAACTACTCCACCAATGTCGAATTCCTTGTGTAAGAATCTGTAAATCCGATCCAATTGAGGGCTACATCCCAACTCAATCAACTCTCAGCCTAGGGTTTGACGTCCTAGTGAGGGAATGCTCAATCTAGAGCCAAACGCCAAATTATGTTTTCAAAATGTTCATAAGATACCCAGTGTTAGCCGTAGAGTTTACATTATTTTGTGTTAGTTATATTATGTGCAGCCGACGATACTTAGTTACTACCGGACGGCGGTTGGGAATGGTTGGTGATGTTTGGTCACACCCCTTCGGGATTTATATAAGCGATGTACTTTCTCTTTAGAGAGATGCGGATGGAGACTATTGTAAATGTATTCAAGTTACAGATGATTAATAAAGACTGATATTTTCTGATCCATCTTATGTATTTGTATTTCCGTACAACATCTATGCACCAGTAAACTAGGTTACCCCAGCGGGTAAACATTTGGCGCCGCTGCCTAGACGTACTCGGGAAGGAAAAATAAAATAAATTGATGTGTTGATTATTGCCCTGTGGAGAAGTGAGCAAAG
>MU223073.1:416797-455792 GCA_018584345.1 Thuja plicata | reverse complement strand
AGAGGCTCCTGAAAGGTAATTAGATTAAGCAAATAATAATGGTAAATTGTAAAAAAATAAAAAAAAAATTTATAAAAAAAATTTAAAAAAAAAAAAAATTTATAAAAAAAAAAAAGCAAACAAACCGCACGGTGGAGGGACCACCGCACGTGACTTACCGCACGGTGGAAGTCCACCAGACGGTGGCTTCACCGCACGGTGGAAGTCCAGCCATTCGATTTCCATCTCCTTATATCTCCTTTCCAAAGCAATTCGAACCCTAATGGGAAATACACTTGCAATTTATAATATAATAATATTTTCCCAATTAAAAGTGTCCATGCTATAGGAAAACACTACTTTATTAAAAATATTATAACTCAAGTCACCAGAAGGTCTCCGGATAGTGAAAATATTTTATAATAATTTGAGACCTTTCAAACGAGCTATGACACATAGGCCTGCCTAACCAGAATAAGCCAAAAAACCTTTATTACTCCAATTAGCTATATAAATAGCTTTATTTTAATTTAATTAAACACAAACTTAGGAAATATTTAAATATATTAAAATATATCCCAAATAGCCAAGGAATTCCCGAGACACCCCAAAATGCTGAAGCTGAATATGTCACCTGCCTATGACTGATGTCGGTCAACCTGGGATAACTGGAAGTCTCATCCCTAAAATCTAGGGATGCTCCTAGAAACTAGGAAACACACCCAAATCTCCTGAAATTGAAACCAAGGGATGACCTTATAGAACCTCAAATCTGGAAGCTAACACTACCTCCTAAAAAGTAGGAGGTATCCCCTAAAATCTAGGAACTGCTCCAAACTGCTTGTAAAGCCAAAATCCGGTCACTGTATGCATTGAATGAGTCCCTATCCATCTCTGCTAGCCTACGAGACTCCAATGATAGGCCAACTCCTCCGTCTCTGATGTCCACTCTAGAAAGGGGACATGACACTCCAAGCTAAACCGACGGGTTTGACCTCTTTGCTCAATAGATCAAACATAGAACACATGAAAGATCACAGAAGGAAAACACACGTACTCTCTGAAATCTATTTTATGTACAGTATTCTTACAATTCCTCTATTCTTCTCCCCTGTCTCTCTTACTTACAAAAGCTTTCAACAATATCTAACCCTCGAAATATCTTTAAAATATCTCGTGCTATTTGACAACTTCAGCCACCTTACGCAGGCGGCCTGATCGAGCCATAAATGACCCTTCCATGACTGGAATAGGTGTCCCTATTCATTCCAAGCAAAAACGACACGTAGAGAGCCGTTGCAGTTGACCTAGCTGGTCACCGACGGACATCCCCGATGGACATTACTGACGAGCATTCCCGAGAGTCATTCCCGACGAACATTCCCGAGCACTAGTATCACTAATTCGCAAATCATCAATCTTCGGTTGCTAGAGCCTTATTACATTTTCAGAGGTTTTATAAACTACCTCAACACACACTCAAGCTAGGAAACAACTATCTAGCAACTATGGTGTTTGTTCACCGATTGACATTAGTCATGACAAAAATGGTGGAACAAAACACCTTACAAACTGACAAAGCTTTCTATCCTAAAAATGCTTCTAACCTTAGTTGCTCCTGCACCACCATTCCAACACTAAAATATTTTGACAAGATCAAGGAGGTAAGGAGTTCATGTCTTGTCTTGGTTTCCATACTTTTCACTTCTTTCTGTTTGAGATTTTAATGCTTAAGGAGAGGTAAGTTACAAGCCTATGATTTTAACATTGAGGATGTTGAGGAAAAGAATAACGTGGTGGCTGATGCACTCTCTAGGAAGCCTTATTTCTTTTCCATGACTAATATATCAGCTGATTGCCAAAACACATATTCTATTGACATTTTGGATGCAAGCTATATGATGACAAATACAAAGTGGTTGATGGGCTCATTCTTATAACTTATAAGGATTGCATGTGTCTTATTCCACAATCAAAGATGACGGAAGATTTTTGAGAGCATGTCATGACACACAAGTTGTTGGTCATCTAGGGTACTACCAGAAATTCCAATAAGCAAGGGAGCGTTTTCATGTTAGGGGGCTCAAAAATGATGTTTTGAGGCATGTTAGGAAGTAAATGGTTTGTCGAAAAAAAAAAGTATCTATTTTCAACGGATTTATTGCAACCCTTCCTATTTAAAATCTGAAATAGGAAAGCATCTCCATGTATTTCATCACAAGACTGCCAAAAGGGCAAGGTAAGTATTGTATCAATGTAGTTCTTGATAGATTTAAGTATGCTCATTTTCATACAATATCTTCAAAGTACAAGGCTCCGCAAGTGGTTGATTTGTTCTTTAGAGAGATTTTTAGACCTCATGGGCTGCTAAGGAACATTGTTACAAGCCATAGGGACAATATATTTATCACTCTATTTTTGCAAGAAGTCTTTTAATTGATAGGTGTGGAATTGACTGTAAGCACTAACTATCATCCTCAAATTGATGGGCACACAGAAATTGAAAAATGGATAGAAGGATGCTCAAGGAATTATGATACAAGGAGACACAAGTTTGTATTAAGTGGCTCCACCTTAGGGACCATTGCTAGAATTCTACTCATCACATTTCTACATGTATGACTCCTTTCAAGGAACTCTATGGTTATGATGCCATTTCATTCATGGATTTGATTCTTTTGGGTAGCAGAGTTGTTGGGGCTAGAGATTTGGTTTAGCAAAGCATAGATATTGTGAGTGTTCTCAAAGAAAACCTTCAACAGTCCTAAAACCAACCAAAAATGTATGCTGATTGCCATAGATTAGAAAGGGTTTTTGAGGTGAGAGACGTGGTCTTCTTGAGGTTACAACCCTACAGACAATCTTCTCTTAGGGGAAGTGATGTGGACAAGCTTAATGGATCCTATAAGATCATAATGAGGATAGGTGAGGTTGCACATGAGCTGGAACTTCCAAACAACAAAAAGATTCACAATGTTTTTCATGTATCATGTTTGAAAAAGGCCTTTGGACAATAAGTTACACTAGAGGTTCCACCACTTGATGAAGGGAAATTGATTTTGGAGCCTGAGGCTATCATTGACATGAGAGAAAACAAGCTGAGAAACAAGATCATTCCATAGTGTTTGGTACAATAGAAGAATCTTCTACTAAAGGTGCTACATGGGAAGGAATGGAGATTTTTGAACACTAGTCTAAAATTGTTCGAGGGGAAGCAATTTGGAGAACGGAGGATTGTCATGTCTCTCGACCCAATAATGAAATGAGAGGTGTTTATTTTAACAAAAAGATAAATATAGTAATGAATAAATATTAAAAAAAACATAAATAAAATAGTAAATAAAAAATAAAATAAAATAAAAATTTTGAAATTCAAAATTAGGCGCCAATTTATGGACCATACCAACCTTAATCAAATAGGTATTTATGTGTTACTATTTTCTGTGCACTGCATATAAAGAATTGATTGGAATTTTTGGAGAAATTTTGAGTTGGTTAGCTGGGATGAAAACTTCATTTACCCAATTAGGTGGCCTCCAATTTTGAAAGACTCCACAGAGCTTCACTAGGCACAAGCCACCCATTTCAGTAGCATGAACACTTCCATTGGCTATCACTGTAAGTTTATTGCTACATGATCTTGAGGAGTGCTAGATAAAGATTTGTTTAGGGCTGTTTGTGCTTAGGAGTGTGGTGACCTGCAGGGGTCATTAACTCTTTCTAAGCAAGCACTTGGCAGAAAGCTCAAGGTGGAACCCCGCTCATCTCCAGATTGCATTCATTGATCTACTCTCGTATATTGGAGTATCTCTTACCCTAATGCTTGAAGGGAGACAAGATCCTCAGCTAGTGTGATTTCCAATTGAAGCACCACCTTTCAAATTGCAGGATACTAGTGAAGGAATCAAGATTTGGTGACAAACATAAGTGGAAGGTGGTCTGTAGGACCTACATCAGGCTTCCCAACAGTGAAATAGCAGCTAGGTGACAAGTTAAATACAGGGGATCCCATTTAGCCTACCCAGGGCTAGGGGCAACAATAGGAAGAACAATACAGACGGGTAATTCATTTGTAACAGCATATTCTCTGTTGTCTGAACTCGTAAGATGCAGACTCGATTGTATTTGAAGAACATATATTTTTGATCTGGCTGAATTGTATTTGAAGTACATACTTTTCTGATCTATTAAGGCTACTTCATTTCATTGTTCCATGAAAAATAAACCCTACTGTGTTTGAATTCAGAGTTCATTGTGGGGGTTTGTGTGAAGTATTATAAGATTAATTTCTTAAGTGACAGAGAAATCAATTTTTTTAGGGGATCATAACAGCTATATTGCAACTTGCTATCAAGCTTATTCTACAATGTCCAACAGAAGCAGAAATTCCATATCTCAATCACTTGTGATTATTTTTGGCAGTTCATCTAAGTGTAGAACTTCCTTGGACAAACAAATTGTCTAGCTAAGTCAGGTTCATTCACAAAATGTAGAGATTTGAATCAGCAGGTTCAATGCCAAAGGAGAGATGAAAATAGGATCAAATGTAATCTCTTTTTGCATACATTCATAAGACTGTCAGACTATATGAACATGAAACACCTGGTGATTCCTTATATCTTTTCTCCCTATGTCCAAAGCCATAAATGAACTACAGTCAATCAAGGGAGCATTAACAAGCCACTTGATGGCACTTCCATGCCTTGGGAAGACAACTCACAATATGGGTGGCACACATTATGGATGGCTCACTAAGGATTGACTCACTACCTGAGTACAAGGCATTCCCAAGACAAAATCTATGGAAATGTCAATCCATCACTCTTTTGGTACTACTAATGATTTGCACAAGCCAATGATCTGCTACCCTCCTCTAGCCATTTCCTACACGATGAAGCAAATCTATTTACATTACACCTCAGATAGGCTCAAAAGAATATCTCAATCTCCATGTTGAAGGTCTTATTCCTATCAAAATGTGCTCTATATCTACTTGAATGTGATTCTCTAATTATCTTTTCTCTTCTAAATCAAATGCGAGTACATAGTTCTATAGACAAAAACCCACCAGTCAACAAATATCCATAATAATATCCATTTTGTTTTGGTTATTTGATTCATTGAGAGCATCGTGGACTTGGCTAAAGAATGAATCAGTTGCATATCATTCCTTCATTTCTCCAAATCCAGCAACCGATCATGGTGAGAAGTGATGCCTCTTACTCAAAGCATCAACTACTACAATAGGCTTTCCAATTACAAGGTTAATAGAAAAGGTATAGCTCTGCAAGTAAGGAGGCTCACTTGTCGTGTTTATGGAATAACTTAGCTAGAGAAGATATATTTTTGATCCCTAACTATAAATTAGCAAGATGAATTTGTTAGGAATATTGCATTATTAAGCTTTTAGGTTTGTTAATTAGAAGAGTTTAATGATAAAATAAAATTGAGTTATAACAAAAACTCACGTAGCTATTCTAAGTTTGAAAGTAATTAGTTGGGGTTTTATTATTATTGTTTTAAGTTGTTAAAACAACTCATATATTTAGAGATTTGTTTCCTGCAAAATAGGATATGAGAATCTTATATATATGTAATATGTATTGAATGAAAAACAAGGACGTATTATTTTGTGTTGAATTATTCGCAACTTCATTTGTCTCTGATCATCTTTTCTAATATGGTATCACAACAGGCGTAGGCTTCGTGGGAGTTGCATCGAGGATTTTTGATCTGTTGACCCGCACATTGATTGGCAAATATTACTCGTAGAACAAATCCAGTCTAATGATTTCAACGGACGGAGTGCATTTGATGGCGCACCAAACTTTTAGAACGAAATACAATGCAATGAACAAATTTTGAGGAGGGGAGTTTTTTTAGCTGCTGCGATGGTATCACCCCTGTGCCTACTCATTGTGATTTATTGATGCTAAGAATAAGTCTAGAGCACATGAGAGGACCACTGAAGTTTCTCGAGCCCCCCCTTCACCATTGATTGTTAATGCCCAGATTCTATTTAGATATGTGACTTGGGCATCCAAAACATACATGGAGATCTAAGATAGAGTTTCATGATTGACGGCCATAGATTTTTGATTCATAGTGTTTGAATAGCCTGTTGAGTTCTCGTTGTGATGGCAATCTCTATTTTTTGTGCTAAAGTTAGCGTAAGAGTGTGAAGTGCCTGTACCTGGATATTGTTTTTTTGGCACCTCGACACATAGCCGATAGATGCACCAAAGTAGTCACTTCCATTTACGAGGAGGTTTCCAATAAAGAGAATAGGAATCGTGAGCTTCTCTTTCAAGCCATGATTCATTACCAGGGATTGGAATCTGATCGAGAATGTCACCAAACTGGATTTTGGCGCACTGAGTATCATCTCAAAGACTTATGAGCGCATTTTGTTTGTTGTTGGACCTGGCTCATGGGTTCAGACGTTGCTACCGATGCCAAGAGATTCAGCTGGTAGCATTAGTTCACGCATGATCCACCAATCTAAAATGAATGCATGATCGATCTGATAGGAGATGGCTATAACAAGTAGATTTTGAAAGAGTTGAAGAGATAGGTTGAATAGATCAAAGGATTGCATCATTTCTTGAAGCCGCCCGTTGAAAGGAAAAGTGGGGTAATAGATTATAATTAATTTTTTAATAGTTTCTGTTTGTTATTGTCTAGTGTCTCGAAATGTTTTATTGGTTTTGCATAGAGATATTTGTGTTACAGTCTAATTTTTATATAAAGATGATAGAGCTTTATCAAAATCAAGGTGTATCATTTTGTTTAGAATAGAGTCTATCTCTCAATTCTTTTATCAAAATGTAAAAAGTGTCAAACTTTATCAAAAACAAAAAAAAAAAGTTTCAAGTGTAATTGGGCACATTATCACTTGCATGCAACATCCATCTCGTGGGAGGGAGAATGTGTTATGACAAAACGAGCCTCAAAAGACAAATTTGCTATGTAGCGAATATACTGGAGGATGGAGGCTGGAGGTTGAAGGACATTCAAGGACCTCTCGTTAGCCACTAGCGACGGGGCCATGAAATTGCATTAGTGACAAAGCTATTTGTGCCAAAACAATTAAAGCCAAGATCGGTTTCCATGTGGCAACAACAACTATCTTATATCGTTTGTGACTAGAGTGGCAATGATCTATAATGTTGGTTGCAAACGCGACAACGATTGCTTGGTGTTCAAGTTTTTTATTGTAAGTGATTGGATGTGTTTGTCCATGTTGTGACCTTTTCACATCATCACCCCATTGCAAAAGGAGAAGCCCCTCTTTTTTCTTTGGCGGTAGGAGTGGTGGTCTTAGTTGGCCTTGGTAGCAATTCTAGAGTCTCCCAGGCAGTGAGATGAGTTTGAACAACTTTCACCCACTTAGGAGGGGTAAGACCAATTGAAGAAATGAGGATAGAGTTGTGAGAAGTTCAACATTTAATCAAGTGTCAAACAAGACTGAATTAGAGGTCTAGGACCTGAGTAGACGATAGCAAGCCCAGATTGGAGTCCAAGTTTCATCACCATGAGAGAATGAAAGTCTAGTTGGAGGGTGAGTTGGGAACCAAGAGAAAGGGGGAATGGACTTAGGAACTTTAAAAGTAAGATGTAAAGAGCCTGCCTGGCTCTATCTCTGAATTTGCTTCCAAAGTTTTATTTGTTTTGAAATTGTATGTTATATGGATTTATTTTAAACAATTTTCTAGGTAAGAACTATATCATCACAAATAATTCTTAACAATTCAACATCAATAGCCATTTAAAGATTCAATTTCATTGCACACTATTTGATTCACATTCCCAAACCCCATTACAAGTAGCAACACCTCTATACATTCTGAGTTAATACGCCTTTGAAAAAAACATTACAAAGTGAAATGTAATAATAACATTCAATGCAAGAAATTAATCATGAATTTAACATGTAACCTCAAATTCACAATGCTGACCGTAGCTATATGTGTTGGTGGCGACACTGATGCAATCATTCCTACGCCCAAAACACACCCCACACATTCACTTTGGAGGCTGCTAGTTATTGTTTCCCATGGCTTCAACATGGGATGCAACTACTAGAAGGTAGGGCTTCTAGGATAAGAGTCCCACGCCCAACAATAAAGCTCAAATACACACCATTAATGGCGTCCAAAAGACACCAGCTATAATTCCCCAATAATGGCGTCCAAGAATTTCCTCCAGAATTATCAAAGCTGACCACAAATCTACCACAATTCGTTGGCAATTAAATCCAACTCAAAGTGTAAGGACGCACGAGGAATTTACGATTCTTCCTACTAAATTTTGAAACCCTCAACTCCAAAACTCAGAGCCATTTTTAAAACCAATTTCAAAGAATGATAAGCATAATGAATTCTTTTAAACTCTTCCAAAGCCTTTATAAAGTCTTCTTTACAAATTGATCCCTAATCTTCAACTTCACACTTTTAATAGTTAAAAAGAAATACTTAGCTTTTCTTCCCCATTTGTACTTCATGAGTTTGAAATATAATAATTAATCATATTTCACTCCAAGACTTTATAAGAAAATATTTAATACTTTGGCAATAAATAATAAGCTCTTAAATTATTAATTAAGTATAACTTAATTAATAATAATCAATTATCAAATAGCTTATTAAATCTCCTGGATAAATAACTCACCACACAGATAGTCACTGCCTCCATAATGCCCTGCCATAAAAAGACATTGCCAAAAATAGATTTACTATAAACAGTAAGTCCCTCACACTGGAAAATATGCAAATAAATTCACAACTCCAATGATACCAATGCATAGGTGCCATGCTAAAAAAAGCAATTATGACTCTCGCCCAAAAATAACACTTACTATAAATAGTAAGTTTGTCAATCTGATTCAAACGAAGAGCAATCCTGACATCACAGACCTCCAGAGTGGAAATTGACCACTGGCTTTGCCACACGACCCCCTCCAACATCACGATCAGCCTACGAGGGTCACCGAGATAAGCTAATCTCATGTGCCTAAAAATGGGGACATTACAGTCCTCCCTCCCTGAAATCGCTTGTCCCCAAGCAATCTCAGAAAACAAACACATAAGTCCACCCGGATCCCAAGGATAGAATGGAGTAATGTCCCTGTGATCATCAACAAACTCCTGTGATGATATCACCATCCACTAAGCTCACCAAAACACACTGTCACCATGCCAACCATAATGACCCACACAATCTGCAATGCCAAACCAGTCACTACCTGGATCCCAGTAGAGATGAAACTCGCATCCATCCATAACAAAGAAAAATGAATATCCAAAACCATCTAACAAACCAGAGCTCCCTGCACACGCTACCAATCTGCCATGTGTACTCCCGCAATCCAGATATCCATCCACTGTAAAACCATCCTGAATGTACTGACCCTGCAAGACACCTCTTGCTAACTTGCAGTAACCAACCCCATCAACTGTAGATGGAGTAAACCCATCCCAAAAAGGATGATACAACCTTGGAGCCAACTGACACTGACACGCAAACAAATCCTCAACCAATAGGTCAAAAGAGAAATGATGAGCACTCCTCACTATTTAATCATGGTGAAAAGCTCCAATTCTTATCAGAGGCTCATCAAAATCGAACCGTGAATCAAGAGATGGATCCAATGTGTGACTTTGAACAATTGGCTGGGCAGGAGCCTGGGTAACCCTCTCAACAAACCCAACCACAAAATCTCGATGATGAAGCATTGTAGTCAAGGTATCTACAATCTTCCCCACTAACATCTGAATACCGCGAGAACCCTAGATGAATGTACCCTCAGAAGCTCCGAAAGGACCCTCTTGCAAAATTGAACTCTCAAGCAAGTACTCCATGAATGACTCCGTGTAGTAGAAATTATAAGAAGTAGCATCAACCTGCTCCCCTGCAATCCACAACTGATCTCTCTGAACCTGCGGCCCTGCCAACTACCTATCACTATCAGCTGTATGAAAAGGAGGAATAGATTTTCTTCCGTTAGAAGGAAACAAATCATCATGAGAACTAGGCTCCAAACCAGATGATACCTTGTCCGTGTCTTGTGAATCAAAGGGAGTGGTTTCAGCAACTGGCACACAACTCTCAGACAAATACACACTGGCTACCACAGGACTCCCAAAAACTTGCTCTGTATCATCTTCCATTGTGCTAGCAACTGAAGAACCAGATACCACAAAACTCTCTCTATTGTCCTCCACTGATGCACTAAACTCCTTTGCATCTACTACATCTGTTTCAAGAATAGATGTGAGTGTGTCCCCAACGCAACCATCACTGCCACCTGAGGAAGCTGACTCACCACCAACCACTACTATATGCAATTGAACTAGACCTATGGTTGGTATAGACTGAATCCGCTCCAACTCTACAATCACCTCTCCAAATGCAATTGCGACTCCTGAAGAGCCAATTAAATGCCCTCTAAAGCCTCAGAAGTCATTGTGAGCTCCTGAGTAAGCTTGCTCACCTCCTCCTCTCTATCCATCAGAGCCCCATATGTCGTACACCCCCACTCAACTAGGTGATCTCGGTCGGCTACCAACTGAAAATACCTTGTCTCAAAATCCCGACAGCCTCCTGCAAGGAATGAATCTCTGTCAGGGAAAGGTAGCTACCACCGCGCTCATCTGTCATAAGAGCACCCTAACCATAAACAACCAACAACTGAGAGCGGCATCGAAATGCTCGAGAGTAGATGAAATGTCTCTCACCGACTCTCAACTAGCTAGTCACATGATGAATCTGCACAACGGGTCTCTTAAGTACAATCTCAACTGCACTGTCCACACTATGGAAGGAAGTTGTATCCGAAAAACTCCCCTCAAGATCACTATATCTCTATGTACTGTCATTCGAGCACACATCTACAAACTGAGTACTGACATCAGACTCAACCTCATCTACCCCCGAGGAAGTTGCTGTTGAATCTGACTCATCACGATCCTAAGCTACCCCGTCCTCTATAACCACATGACAATTCAAATCCTGGGACTCATCCTCACTCACTAACAACTCAGAGTCCTCCCCCTAGATTTGATAAATCAAGCATGACTTGCTGCAGGTAGATTCATCCTCATGAGTCACCAAAGAAGTAACCTCATAATCACTCTCCTCATGTGCGCTAACAACCTCACACATGTTCCCTGACGAGGTATCGCTACTGGGTACCTCTACAAACACCTCATCTGAAGGAGTCGAAGCCCTAGCTGAAACAAACTCCTGCCACTCATATGCTTTCCCATCCTCATTCGCGAGTCCCTGTAGAAAAGGATCTTGGAACCCACCACGGGATGACAACGTTGAGTCAACACCCAATGTCTGATATAAAAAATCAAACACACTACAACCCACATCATCCTCACACCCAACATCAGAGGTATCCACCATGCTAGTATCAACATCGTCTATCTAAGACCCCTCTGCTATCTGTGGCTGCATACATGACTCTATGCCATCCTAAGAATCATCTACATTGTGTCATGAATCTATGTCTCCTGACTCATATGTAACACTCCAAGCCTGAGTGTCATCACTCGGTGAATCCATGCTCGCATCCTCAACACAGGAAAAGACTGTAGTCTCCTGTACTGACTCCACACTGCGACAACTATCTTAAACATCAGAGCCGTCAGAGCTCAATTACTCTTCACTATCCTAAAAAACAACACCACCAAGGTGTCAGAATCCATAGTGATATCTACAACATCCTCTACTCTCCCACTATCCATGGCATCAACAACAAGCTCACATAAAGAACTGTTGTTCGGAAACTCAGATCCTATATCACTGGTACTACTACCAACTGATGTAAAACTACCATCAATGGCAGTGGACATGTCACCAGCCTGATCCGTATCACTAACTCTGGTAGGCTCAAGATGTTGAAGCTCAGTACCACTATCTGCCAACAGGACATGCGCATCCACATGTCCTTGCAAAAACCCTCCACCCTCGGGTGTTCAAATAAGACTAGTGGCTGATCCAGTAAGCACACGAACATCTCCACCATAATTTGCGGTTGCTAAAAACTCAACATGGAGATTATTAGATGTCTCACCCGTAAACAAATCACGTCTCTCCTCATATCTTCCCTGGGAAGAGGTGCTATTGAACAAAGAAACCAAGTAGTTTGTTTCTTTATCGACAGTTACATGATCTAAAAGTGGCGCATTTAATCTTTCCAGTGTTTGCCTTTGTTTCTCCATATCCTTAACTAAGACATTTGTTTGCTTTCTTAACTTAGACTATCTAACTGGTTTCCAGGTTTTTCAGATTTTTTGTATCTGTCCATGACTGCAATTAGAGAAAGAGTGCCAATCACTCAAGTCAAACAAGTAATCCCAATAAATTCCACCCACAGGATGGCAGGAAACCGCTCTGATACCACTGTAAAGAGCCCGCCTGGCTCTATCTCTGAATTTGCTTGCAAAGTTTTATTTGTTTTGAAATTGTATGTTATATGAATTTATTTTAAACAATTTGCCAGGTAAGAACTATATCATCACAAATAATTCTTAACAATTCAACATCCATGTAAATTTCAAAACATTACAAACTGAAATGTAATAATAACATTCAATGCAAGAAATTAATCATGAATTTAACATGTAACCTCCTCCTCAAATTCACAATGCTGACCATAGCTATATGTGCTAGTGGAAGCACTGATGCAATCATTCCTATGCCCAAAACACACCCCACGCATTCGCTTTGGAGGTTGCTAGTTATTGTTGCCCACGAATTCAACATAGGCCGCAATTGCTAGAAGGCAGGGCTGCTAGGATAAGAGTTCCACGCCCAACAACAGAGCCCAAATACACACCATTAATGGCGTCCGAAAGATACTAGCTATAATTCCCCACTAAATGACGTCCAAGAATTTCCTCCAGAATTATCAAAGCTGGCCACAAATCTACCACAATTCATTGGCAATTAAATCCAACTCAAAGTGTAAGGGCACACGAAGAATTTACAATATTTCCTGCTGAATTTCGAAACCCTCAACTCCAAAACTCAGAGCCATTTTTAAAACCATTTCAAAGAATGATAAGCATAATGAATTCTTTCGAATTCTTCCAAAGCCTTTATAAAGTCTTCTTTAAAAATTGATCCCTAATCTTCAACTTCACACTTTTAATAATTAAAAAGCAATACTTAGCTTTTCTTCCCCATTGCATTTCATGAGTTTGAAATATAATAATTAATCATATTTCACTCCAAGACTTTATAAGAAAATATTTAATAATTTGGCAATAAATAATAAGCTCTTAAATTATTAATTAAGCATAACTTAATTAATAATAATCAATTATCAAATAGCTTATTAAATTTCCTGGATAAATAACTCGTCATGTAGATATTCATTGCCTGAGCCAGACGCCATAATGCCCTGCCATAAAAAGACACTGCTAAAAATAGAATTACTATAAATAGTAAGTCCCTCAAACTAGAAACTCTGCAAATGAATCTACAACTCCTCTAATACCAATGCACATGCACTCTGCTAAAAAACAATCATGACTATCGCCCAAAAATAACACTTACTATAAATAGTAAGTCTGTCAATCTGACTCAAACGAAGAGCAATCTTGGCATCACAGACCTCCAGAGTGGAAATTGACCACTGGCTCTGCCACACGACCCCTCTAACATTCTGATCAGCCTACGAGGGTCACCGAGATAAGCTAATCCCATGTGCCTAAAAATAGGGACATTACATAAGATGAGAATGATGAGATTGTTGTCAAGTATGGAGTTAAGGTAGAGATGGAAGGTGAGATTTCAAATATGAAGTGAAGTTTGAACATCAAAGTCATGAACTTTTTAAAGGATTTTGTGAGGAAGAAATGAGAAGAAATCCATGTGAGAAAGAAATGAATTCACGAAAGACAAGGGGAAACCAATGTTTGTGCATGAAGGAACAAGAGAGCTTGGATGTGGAGTGGTCAAATTTTGACCACCTCATGTCCAAGCTTGGACATGAGCAGGTCGGAATTCGACCACCTCATGTCCACATTTGTTTTCAACAACCCTCAAATTTCTGCCCCTTAGTTGTAATGGGTTGCCTTGTTCTGTTATTTTTAATGTCTTTTGTCTTCTCAGGAATTTTGTCAAACAATTTGCTTGCAAAGTAACACAGATTTTGTTTGGACTTAGTGCACATATGAATTTGATAGTAATGATGACTAATGATTCTCAGACTTCATTAGATTATATGAACAATAAAGGACAAACACTTGCACTGTAGCAATGATAAAAAATGAACACAATATTCTTTCAGATTTCCAGAGATTTCAGTCAAATCTCAGAGTTATTGCAAGAGTGTTGATAACATATAAATAAGCTCTGACTTCCTTATTAAAACAACACCATACTAAAAGTTCATACAATATTGCAGACATGTAGCATGTCAACAACAATAAACTTGGTTCTTAGAGCATCTTCAGTTTGTATGTATGGCTGGAAACTTATAGAGTTTGCTTCAATATTGATCAGTTATGCTTCAGCGCTAGTAATACAGCAGTTTCAGTCTCAAGATGAGTAGCAGTTATAACTTGTAACCCCTTCAGACTGGGTGACACCTCTGTAGCAGTTGCAAATGCCAAACACACCTCCTTGAAAGCACACCTTGACGTCCTCTAAGTGCATATTTTAGTCCTTAAATTTCTCACACACAACACCAAGATTGGTATGACCAACATGTCTTCATCTCACCATCGATTTTCTTAGCCTCCAATGCAGATCAAACTTCTCCAGCAACAATATAATCTCTCTTATCCCCCCTACAAACACAACTCCAACTCCTGGCCACAAATCGAACCCTAGACAAGCAACTTCATTCTCAGCAAGAAGTAGTAATATGATTTACCTTGCTAATCCAACTCCAATCCTTCTGACTGTGTCTTGCAACGACGAGAAGAATGCTAGCATGAAGGGATTTTGTCCTTCAGTCTCAAGAAGAAATTCTCCACAATATTACCAAATTCAAAAAATATCCAAGCGTGATGAAAGAAGGCACTTCCATCTCTTTTATATCGCTTTCTAAGAGCTCAACCACTCATCTTGACAATGTGGGACAAACAAAATCACCTTTTTCCCCTTTCCTATAATTTTGGGATTTTTGTTTTCTCCTATTTTCTCGGGGTTGCTTTTTTAGCCCCTATTTGATGAGGAATACTTTTTCTTTAATATTTCCATATCATATAACATTATTTTCCTTTACTTAAGTCATGAATAACTTTTTATTTATGCTTCCAATGTATTATAGAATAAAGGGGGCCATTTATTTATATATTTCCCACAAACTATAGACTGTGCATTAACAAAGCTAAATAATTAAATTTAACTTTATAAAATAACTTTATTAACGCATAATAAAATGCATCGATGAAAAATAGATGAACTTGTCAATATTAAACTATTTATCATCAACACCTCTGCCACTGGATGTCCAGATATGCCCATAATGACTTACTATAAATAGTAAGTGCGCCCAAAACTGCCTCAAATCACCTCAGAATGAACTGCAACTAAAAGTGCCTAGGCCAAATAGCCTCTAAGTCCCTTTCATGTCCTGGTTAGCCTACGAGAACAGGGGAAAATAGGCTAACAACAAACTCATACAACTTGTGCTAGAAAAGGGGAGATTGCAATACGCCCTTCCCAAAATTGCTTGTCCTCAAGCAATTCCAATGCTCCCCCAGATCACTATCCGGAACCAAACCGTAATTGAGAATGATCCCAGGGTCCCAAGCCAACCTAGGAGATCGATATCACCAATCGTTGAAGCACTTCCCTGCTGGATGCCAACACAAGAACCTTCTTGACAACAACTAGTAGTAGACTAATCAAATACTTCACTATTTATGTCAAATCCTGAGGAAACTTCTCTCCGTAAAACTAAGTTGGAACACAATGAGAGTAAACCCCAGTAAGCTGACATTGGCTTCCTCATCCTCAACTGTTGAACTGTGAACCCAAGTGATCCCAGGGTTCCAAATCAACCTCGAAAGGGAACCACCATGCTAATGTTGCGCCACTCTGATATAATCATAAAATGAAAATCTGATATCATATGCAAGCATGTCTTCCATGTATGTATATGAATCTCTTATGTCGTTAAGCATACTCAACATGAAACGAGGAATAGTTTTCAGCGTATCTCCAAATGTAATCACACATATCTCTTCACAATGTCTAGCAACAATAAGTCACAAAAAAATGATTTATACTCATGTATTGGTAAATTGTCATCAACATCCAATTCCCAACTGTTGTAGAGATCATTATGTGCGCTCAAATCTAAACAACTAGTTGTTATCACTGCATGATCTGAAAATTCAATGATTAGCATCATAGGAGAACTTTTATACATTGAAATGTGAGATGGTGGCCAAGGAACCAAATCTGAAAATTCTTTCCCAATTGGTTGTAGGCTACTAGAATATGACATAGTCAACAAATATAATGCCTTCTGATTTGTTAGAAAGAGAGAGTGGTCATTTTCTAACCATTTAACTGTCAACTCTTCAATGCTATAACTCCCATGTTGATTCAAACTTTTTGGTATATCCATACAAACAAGTACTTTGTATACCTCATGCTCCTTAATGCAAATCTTCAAATAACAAGGGAAGTTCATACCTTGTGAGAAACTTGAAACAATGAAGACATCCTCATTCTTAAGCTTGCAACCTTTAGTATATGCAAAGTGATTTTCCAAATCCATATCGACTTGAAAATTCATATTTGACATCTTATGATGTAACAAGTGCATAAAGATTGCTTTTCACCATCAACAAATCAACATGTGCTTTGCACCTTCCTTGAGTGTCCTCAGGGTGATCAAACAAATCTTGTTCTAATATAGGTTTCTCATCAATGGTTGTTATTTTATCGAGTGCTCTGTGGAAACTATCCGCAACAATGTTTTTATATTTGCAATCTGTACCATCTTGTGAGACTTCCTCCAAACTCAAGAGTTTATACTTGTGATTTTCTTTCCAATTCTTCTCACCATATGGGATCATATGAGTATACCACAATGCTTCCAAATCTAGATATTTATTATTAGCTGCTGATCCAAGAAGAGTATAGTTATGAAAGTCACCTGCAAAACTTGTTGAAGCATTTTTCTCATGGCTACAAACTATATCATCATGAGAAAATTGTTCATCAAATTTCATGAGATCAACTTCTCATGGTACCTGTTGATCTTCATCAACACATTGTATCTCCTTAGGAGAGGAAATATTAGAATCATCATACCTTATTTCGTCATACCTTATTGCATTGATTCCTTCAATAATTTGTATGATATATCTAGCCTTATTTGCTTCATTTTCATTAGGAGTGGCTGCAATAGATGACTGTTTTTCTGCTTTGTTCAATGAACAATGAGCCATACTTAGCTGCAAGAAAAGGTCATCAACTTCTTTTTCCCTGTCTTCAGCAAAATTTAATGCAAGATCCCTATTCTTGAGAAATTGCAAGTAATCAGATTTCATTCTTTCTAATGCCTCTTTGATTATGCAAAGCTGAGAACTATTGACTCCACTTACAACCCTTTTATCCTTTCCTTGGTTTTGGTCTTCCAACTGAGGTCTTCAATGTATTTATGAGTTGTATCCTCTCTTGATAATATTTTCACAACTTCCTCTCCTGAAACCATAAAACGGTCCTTTAGATCTTGCAAATCTAAAGGTCTTTGATCAAATTCACCAAGGTCAATGGGGCTTCCACTCAATAAATTTTCAGATTCACTAGTTGTTGCCATGCAATCTTTTAGAGGGGATGGAAGAAAATCATTAAATATAGTCTCTCCAAAATAATACTCTTCATTGGCCTTATCAATGCTGATTTCTAGTTCACCAACAAAGAGCTTGGTGTACCCTTCGCTCGTGACAAGTAATTCTTCCCCTTCTTTTGGTAAATCAGATTCTATGATCTCTTGAACATCAAAGTATTCCTTAGAAGTACATGAAGAATACGAAGCAACTTGTTCTTCCATGTACTTCATTGTGTCCTTTTGATGCAACCCAATTATGTTAGATATGTTTTCTTCATTGTTGGTCCCAATTTCCTTTGCTATATTCTCTTCATATTTTTCAACAAGATTCTCATCTTCTGTGATACATGAGGCATCAACTTCAGTTTTAGATCTTCCAATTTGATGGGTAACCTTGTATTCACCTATGCTAGAAGAAGGACATGAAGAAGCTACTTCATCCTTATTTTTACAAGCATTAAATCCATTCAAAGTAATTTCTTCTTTCCCAAGTTTCCCTTCTATGCCATTTTCTTCTACTAACACCTTAACCATTTTCCATGTGCATACATGATTAGGTTCCCAATCCTCTTTGCAAGAAAAACAAAGATTTTTTCTTATCAATTCGTTCTTATTACTAACATTCTGAATTTTTTCACTGAAAGAGTCATTTTCATTAACTTCTTATTTCTTTTTGAAGATGGATCTAAACCATCCAGGATGCTCATGAAGGTATTGAATATATTCTAGCATCTCCACATAAGTCTTCATCTTTATGATACCACTATTGTTTCCTCCATTATTTTTGTTGTTGTTGACATCAATACCCATCTATTTAGCCATCATCTGCATCAATAAATCCATTCTTTGATTATGTTCCTGAGCCTTTTGGTCACCCATATTCCTTGTGACCTGTTCACCTATGCTTAAGTGTTCTTTTGGATGTCTCTTCCCTTCTGGACTTGTATTATGCAATGTTCTGTTTCTGTGTGTGTTATAGTGATGAGCTAATGGATGTACATTCTAATCAGTCATGTCACTCGATGTTCACTCTATATTGCACCCACCAAGATGGAAGGATACATTGCTCTGATACCACTATAATGGGCTTCCTTGTTCTGTTATTTTTAATATCTTTTCTCTTCTTAGGAATTTTGTCAAACAATTTGCTTGCAAAGTAACACAGAGTTTGTTTGGACTCAATGCACATATTAATTTGATAGTAATGACGACTAATGCACTAGTAAAATTTAGCTCAATTTTCAACACGCAGAGGTCGATTTTGTGACTGTCAAATGTAGAACAATCGACCAATGGCGTCGTGGAAATTTTTTGTCGAAGCAATCGACAACTGGCATAGTCATCAGAAAACCGACGACTCAAAGGTCGATCAAAAAGGGCTCTGTGTCAAGAATTGTAAGCACCTTTCATGACCAACCCATTCCACAATTAGTCGCATTTACGACCAATGTACAACATGATCAGTTGAAAAATAATGACAACAATGCTATATAAACGACGCCAAAGTTGTTGAAACATTATGGGGGTTGGTCGGTATAGCGATGACAAGTCGTCGATCAATTCGTCATTCATATAGATTTCTCGTCGATGACGGATGCGACGAACGTCAAAATAGTGACGATATGTTTTTTCAATTTAATTTTTTTTTATAGCTTTCTCTATTGAACTAATAATATGCTGGAGTAATTCGCCAATGTAGAGCAGAGCTGAGCCTGGAATGTAGAGTAGAGTTGAGCCAGAATGAAATTATTCCCAAAGAGGCCAACTTGGTCTTACAAAATTCAATATGCAATTCCCATAAGAGGAATATCAAGTTCATGATATTCTCCAATTCATAAGAATGACAGCCATGAGCATAAGTATATCCAAATAAAAAATCATAACCAAATGAATCTCATAAACAAAATCTTAAGAATCATACTGTGTTCACACATAGAACCACATATAATCTCAGCCAAATGAAATAAAGTATGATCCATTCATACACAATAAGCCAATAAAGTATGCTTCATCCATCCATGCTAAAGTATACAATAGGCCAATAAGGTATGCTCCATACATACATGCTAAAGTATACAATAAGCCAATAAAGTATGTTGCAATAACCGATGTATTCAAATGTAGTTCTCTCATAGAACAAGCATAAATCATCATACTAAATTAAATAATATAAATCATTACACAACCAGCTAGTATAATGTATATGTTGTCATAGCTGTAACTAAGTCCAAGACATAAATATGTCAGTGCATATAGCAGAAAAACTCCCTCTCAATATGCAATAGAATCAACTTACAAAGGAAAGTAATTTCCCTCATTACCAAATTATATCATTGTTCAATGCCAATGCAAAGGCCAACACAAACCAATGCTATCAATGTACCAAAGCACTTCCTTCACATTCATAAACAGTCAATGACAATTAATTGTTTATGTGTGTCTCCATATATGCATAAAAAATACATGAAACAATTATGCAACTCTACCAAAAACAATATAGTCTCAACTAAATGTCACAAATATAGACTTAGCCATAACAAAGAAGAAGGGTATGCTAACATAGGCCAAGTGTTATGTAAAAGATATGTGCTCACACATAAATGAAATATAACAAATTCTAATACTCATGAATCAACCAATATGTCAATGTACCATATGTCAATGCCAATGCCAATGAACCAACCAAGTGCATGAACCAAATCATGAGCCAGTCAATCAATGCAAATGATAATGACCCAGCCGATAATAATATGCCAATGTAGCATATGTTAATGAATAAGTCAATCATTGTAACATATGCCAATGCTAATGAGTCAATGAACTAGCCAATGATCCAATAATATGCCATATGCTATTAAGATAAGCCATGCCAATAAGGGATGATCTTACACATGTAAGAGGGAGAGGTAAGTGAGCCTAAGAAGCATACATACAATTGAAAATCCTAGTGAAATTGTGCTACAGAATCACAGACTAATTTGTGTTCCTCGATATACCAATTCCTCAAAAACTATTGTTACTTCAGGTTCCCTTGAACATGGGATTACAAAAAATAATATTTTACAATTTCAGCTAAAAGTACGTTAAGAAAATTAGTGGATAGCATCAGCCATAACCAAAAAGTCAAAAGAAAAATTTGTCCCAAAATTAATTTTCAATGTACATGATAGAAAATTATAAATATATATGCCAATGAAAGGGCATCCATGCTAAGATATAGCAAATTACAACATATTTATGTGAGTGAAAAGAAAAAACGTTGCGACCTTCCACAAAAACAAACATTCATCTATGTTAACTTATGCAAAAAGAAGAAACCCAATCATCAACAACTGAACCTCACATTCTAGGGATGTCGGATTGTAGGATAAGTGTTCATTATTTGTTGAGCACCATAGTATGCATTGCTTGTCATCATAGGATTTTGATTGTGGTACCAATTTGCCAAGTAGTTTGCATATCTGTAGATGCAACCAGACACAACATGATCAATTTTTAAATGAAAAGAACTCGTAACAATGAAGAATATAAAATTTGTGAAGAATAAGATAAGTCCAATATTTCAAACCTATTGACAACCACTGAACTTGATCATTTTCCCATGAACTTGAAGGTATTCTTCATATGTCTAAATGAGAAAAGGAAGTGTGAATAAATGATAAGACAAATGAAAAGTACAATTAGTAGTTTTCTAATCTTCAAAATCCCTATTAATAACCAAGAAATATTTGAGAGAACAAATTAAATACAAGAATTTTGGGCAAAAAATTATATAGCTTTGTAGAATTCATAATAGATATATTGCATTAGATTAAATAATAAATTTAGGCACAAAATGTCTAAATCTGGGCTTTGTTTCATATGCATCACTGAAATGACGAAAATTGTACACACTGCATTGTAATTTGTTCCAGTAATAAATTAATAATGATGAACAAAAAATGAGAGGTAAAACACAAGTTCTAGCTTTTTAAAAGCTCTAATATTAGAACTAGGAAGTCCAAACATGAAAACGTAACCAAAGAAGAAAATAAAATGAAGAAAATAAGAATTTCATCACCAATACATCCTCAAATGTACTATAATTTTTGTTCAAGAAATTGGATTTCTCACATTTCATTTATGATATTCAAAGAAGAAGACAAATTGAAACAGTGCAGAAATTTGGTTCCAATTAGAGTTAAAAAGGAGTATCATAAAAGATAGAGCATAAAAGGGATTAAAATTCCAAGTGGGTTGCAATGTAATTGTAATGGGAAAGAATCATAAAAGTAGGTCCCAACTTCCAATCTCCCTCATCGCAATACAATGACACATCGACTGAGGAAAAATCTTGCAAGGTTATTTGTGGAAGATTGTGACATAACTAACATGGGGTATAAGCACATATGACCAAGTACAAAATCTTAAGAAAGATTCTTACAGTCAATTTTGATAAAGGTGGGACACAACATCACCTAAGATTTTCATTAAGCAAAAAGTAAGGAGTCAAAAGGTAAATATGATAACAAGAAAATTGACACAAAGAAGTCTACTTCGTAGTTGCTCCCATGTCCTGTTAATGCTTAGATTATTGAAGCAACAATACAATAGAATAAAAACAAGAAGATAAAAATCATAGGAGAGCTTACACTCATTCTCTGTGGTGTGCAGAAGCCCACTTCAAAGGTGATTTGAATTCCTAATAATATTCAAATAGAAAGCGTATCCAGTCAGCTGATTATTCAGTGAGCTACAAGCCAAAATAGTTTTCTAGTACAAGAGGCAAGTTATGAAGAGATTCAACACCTAGAAGAGATTTCTTTCGATGACAACCACCTAGAAGAGATTCAACATGCAAAAACATATAAACGAGACTTTACAAATAATATACAATAAATTACTAAAAAATTAAAACAAGTCACAAATATAATATCTATACAACAAATCTAACAAATAACGCTTCTAGCCTCATGTATTTTCCAAGATCATATATAACTTGTTTGACACTGTTGTCGAAGCGGTGTGGGAGAGAAGAGGTAGAACATACTGCAATAATTATAAAATGGCCTTTTCAATATTTTAGAGAATAATATAACAAAAAATACATGAAGTATACAGATATATAGAGAATACAAAATAACACGAATTACCTTAATAAAAGTATGCCAATCGTGTGTTTTCATCCCTGGCCTAAAGTCACTTTTCTTTAATATGAGATTGTTTATGTTTGCAGCAAATGTTGTGGGAAATTGAATTTTTTGACTTCTTTTATAGCATTGCTTTGCTGCTCCGATAATAACCAAGGAAGGGCACTTATATCAATATGGTCTCCATTGTTATTTGATCGAATGACATTTTTCAATGCATGGTTGGAATCTTCAATATCACTACAAATTTTGACAATTTTTTCTTTATCATGCCTTCCGTCCAATAATTTCCATAATGTCTCTGTTATATTCTTTCCAATATGCATAGCATCAAACAAATGCATGATTGGGAGGTGCTCGTAGTATGACAACCTACTAAATTGTCTAGGATAAATTTTTAGTCCTTTTGGAAGTTGGTCATTGATGCCTTGACAACCTTCACGATCATCAATTACATCATCAGTAAACAAAAGACAATATCAAAATATAAATTTCAAACAAAAACCATCAGATTGAATGACATTACCTCGACGATTTATTCTATTGTATTCCAAATTCTATAGGCGATGTGTCATTCTTCATGGCTTTGATGTAGTCTCTTCTTTCCCATTGAAAATATGTTTTTTGGTAATTCGATACTTATGATTTTTGTGGAGAAAGTGCCTATACTCATCGAACACCTACTTTCTTAAACTTTTTGAATGACAAGATTTCATCTTTGGACCACAAACTGGACATGCAAATTTTCCCTTTGTCTAAAGACTTAAAAGATCATGTATAATTGGATTAAATATGTTGACTTTGATAATTACAATTATCATGCGCAAGCTTAGACATACAACAAAGATGTGTTAACAATATAACATACCAAAAAATGTGTTAGCCTAGGATCATCATGTATTGTCCATGCAAGAATTGCATGGAATTGAAACTGTCTTTGTCCTATTGGTCTAGAGATGTCATACATAGTGACCCCATTCCATAAATCCAACAACTCGTTGATTGGTGAGACAATAGTGACCCTTGTTCAAAAACTCATGAAATTATCGGTTGAGTTCCTCATTCTCGGTCGGTGTCAACCGGTGTGGTTCCTTGTTTGGTAAACTAGCTCTAGGAATTAGATCCATACAATGACTAATATCTCTCATTAGTGGAAAACTATCAGGTACATTATCTAAAATGATCTCCTTGTACTCGATGAGCAATTTCTCAACTTCCTTAGGAACTTTGTCTTCTATGTTCTTACTCAGCTTGTTAGGAATAAAAGCATAGCATATATCATTCCTTTTCAAATCCTTAACAAACTGTCTACCTTCCCTCAAAAAAACTTTCACAGATGTGCATATCTCACCAAAAGACTCTTCAACCAAAGGTAACAATATTTTCTTCTTACCATCAACCCAAATAGTACATTTGTTCACTCTTCCATCATGTATAACATGTCTATCATATTGCCAAGTTCTACCCACAAAATAATGACAATAATCCATAGGCATAACATCACACAACACCTTATCATAATACTTTCCATTTTTCTGATTAACAAAACATTGTTCACTCACCATTAATGTATGCTCATCCTTGATCCATGAAATTTGATAGGGCTTCGGGTGCTCCACTCTTTCTTACTGCATCTTTTTGACCATCTCCTCTGATGCCAGATTGTATGAGCTTCCACAATCAACAATTACCTTCCAAAATATCTGCAACTCTGCATATGGTCTTGAACAAAATTTTCCTTAAAGGATCTTTCTTTTCACTCCAGAATATTCTTCCCACCATTAGGCTTCCTTCCTTCTCAGGTTCATTCGGTGAGTCTTCTTGCACCAAATTATTTCTTCTACTATCGAATTTCTTGCTTGTATGTGTACACTCAAAATATCTATGTCCACCACGGGAGTACTTGCCTCTTCGTCAGAATGAAATTTCACCTTTCCACTCGGTCTTACCTTTGTCTTGATGTGTGTCTTGATTTTTCTTGTCTTGATCAGACATACTATTTTCACCATAAGATCTACCTCTTCCTCTAGGGAATTTACCACCTCTTCCTCTTTCCCTTTGTTCATATCTTTTGTTCAATTTTGCCTCAGCTTTTAGGGAAAAATGATATGCCTCTTCAATGCTCTCCATCTTTACCAAGCTGATCTCATCTTGCATAAAACTTCTTAATCAATTCAGATATCTTTCTATTCTTTCCACCTCATCTTCAACATGTCCAGATATGATGTCTAATCCGTAAAATTCCTCGGTGTAATCTTTTACCGAGCTATCTTTCTGCTTTAAACTTTGCATTCTCCCAACTAGGTTAATCTGGTAATCACAAGGTAGAAACTTTCCATTCAACTTGTTTATCATCTTTTCCCATACCTTGATCTTGTCTTTACTCTTCTTCTTTTGATCCAATTGCAGATGCTCCCACCACAAGGATGGATGAAATTTCAACTTTGTACTTGCAATCTTTACCTTTTTCTCTTTTGATACATTCTTATATTAAAAGTATTTATCCATTTTGGTTATCCAGTCTATCAACTCACCAGAATCCAAATTTCCACTATACTCAGAAGGATTAAACTAAGGTGTGGACTTAAAACTTGTGAATTATCGCAGGAGTCTCTCTTCTTTCTGATCCATCCCAGGTGCAGGTGCAACTTCTCCTTTCACTTCTTCAAATTCATCATCACTAATATATTCAAGATGTATTCCTTTGCGCTGGGCTGTCTCAACAACTTCCAATCTTGCAGCAATCTATCTTAGCATATCAGCTAGACCTAGATCTTCATTTCCTCTCCCACGAACCATTTTGAAACCCTCTGCAACTATAGGTCAGATCGTAATATACTACCCTACAAAAATATCACTAGGGTTCACAAGAAGGAATCTCAGATCTAACCTTCACTTTGATACCACCTAACACAAGGAGGGTAAGGAGAACCAGGGACAAAGGAACTCCTCGCAATCCAAACCAACTTGCAGAACAACTCAGAAGAAACAACAAAGAAAGAAAAAAATTCTTATTATCTCATTAAACATCATACATGTCGGGCTGTAAGGCCTTCCCAATTTCGGCCATATACATTCAGATATTTATAGAATAATCTTCCTATATGCGAGGTCACAAACCTTCCATCCAAATCCTCTATCTCTTTTTCTACCTCTAGAACTGCTACCCCAAAAAATGTCACCTAAATCTAAGAACATAAACTAAATTTATGCAAGAGTCCACCAAAGAGGTTGGAACTCAGATCCTCAAGATCCAACATAGGAAATAAAAAAGACCCAGATTTAGGTCCACACGCATCCCAATGAGAGACCCCAACATTAATTACGCTAAGGAAATTAAATGCATACGTCGGCCAGAAGATCCAATGTCAGAAAACTAACTCGGTGAGAAAGACTATCGAGCAATGAGACCAGTCGGTGAAAATAACCGAGTAGCCAAGAACAACCACCAAGACCCATTGGTGAAGCCAACCGAAACAAGTAACGAATCCCAAGTGGTGAAACAACAAGCCTTCAGCCGACCAAGCAAAGTAGAAGCACTTTACCAATCAGTCTCCAACAAGCTACCAAACCCCAAAAAACATATTTTTGGTTGATACAGGATTGCCAAGAACCCAAGATGCTCCTGCATCAGAATGATTGACTAAATTTGCTCATTGTAGAATGGTAAAGTGGGGTCCTCTCACATAGCATCCCTGATCTGGTCAAACATAAAATTGATGCACTCATACACCTCTCCAAGGGTAGGTGCATCCCATCACTATACCTAATCACCTAGAAAATTAGAGTAATAATAGAGACAATTTATTTTTCATCACTTCAAAATTGATCACTCTTCACTATCTTCTTCACCCTCTTCCCCTGCTCTGTCTTGGCCTTGTCCCATTGACTCTACTAATTTGTCCTAACCATGATTTTTAGTGCCTCTTTAAACTCAATAATTATCTCCAAGGGAGTATAATAGGATGCATGTTTGGTCTCAAATAGTTTCAAGAACTCCTTTGCGAAGCTCTTTAAGAATGCATGTGAAGTGTGGTGGTTGCAGATAAACAGTTTCACATCTCTCGCATCACTCACCACTCCTCTAATCTAGTAAATATTCCCCATATCCTTGAGTGCATTATTCATGGCTTGCACACACCATGGAGTCCACCAAATATGTTTGTAGACTTCCTTAATAATCTTCCCTATAAATCTGCACACATGAGTTGCATTTATCACTACTTGGATCACATTTTTTGGCCCAACCTCCTCACTAGCCTCCCTAAAGACCTCAAACGTAAAATAACCATATTTGTGATGCCTTGAACAATCAACTACTTTGAGAAAGGATGGACCATATGAACATGTAACCATGATCTTGATGAGTGGACGATGCTTAATTCCCATCCACCCATCCATAACTATGGTGCATCCAGATTGTATCCAACATGCCTTCATCTACTCCATAAAAATATTGATCTTGGCATAGTTGTTATCCAGGATCATGGTCCTCAATTTGTTCTAACCCGATGACACATATGATGGTCCCCCCTCTCCACCATTGACACTATCTCCTTATAATAAGGAGACTGAGCTACATGTAATGGGATGGCAATGGCAAAGAGGAACTTGCCAATGGAATCATCTATCTAATCCTTCAACTTCACATTGAACAAATCAAATATGGGGTTACTTGTTAGGAATAACAGTCCACCAACACAACTAAGAGGGGGGTGAATCAATTGTGAGACAAATTATGAAACATTAAATTTTAATCCAAATGATAACACAATAAATGCCAACACAATAACACAATCCTTTGTTGTTGAGGAAACCTTGTTAAAGGTAAAACCCCAGTGGAAATTAGCACCCACAAATGATGTACTGAGAGTATTGTATCACTGTTAAAATATTTTTCCATGTTAGGAGCTTATTAATGCATTATAGTACATAGTCCTTTTAGAGGAAAAACCTTGTTAGGATTGAAGAGTAACAATAGGCTCACTGTCCAGACACACTGCCTAAAGAAGGTTAAATCCACCCTCAGGACTTACAGTCCAAAATATAAGTGTATATAGGAAATATACAATGTAGTGAATTGTCTGATAGCAACTGTCTTTGCTTATTCAGTTTCAATCAAGTAAGACAATCACAACCTATTCTCTACATTTAGTATACTTCATACAAACAATCTCGTAGCTTCAACACTTCATTGTCTCTTCCACAATCACACTTTCCAAAAAGAAAACTCTCTCATATATACCCTATTACAATAATTAATTAGGTCATCTAATTAGGCTTTTCCAATATACAAATAATTATTTAACCCCTTACTAATATACGCATAATACATATAAAAATTAAACATAAATTACAATTCATCAAATATAACCCAAGATACGTAATCCACGCTCACAACCCATAATACACGCTACATCTCTGAAGTCAGCCCCAAATAGGTCTCCTTCAGAACACACACCATAGCTTACATCACCAAGAGTCCTAAAACCCAAGAATCATAAAAAACATTCCTTAACATGTATTCTGCCATCCCTTAAGCTTGCATAACCCAAATCCACATCGCTCCTAAGTTATACTCAAAACATAGAGACTAACTCTGTCAAAAATCATTGTAACCATCCAGTATCCAATCTTCACTAAAACGTCTATAACTCATATAGTAGACAATATTAAACTTTGTGACCTTAGGAATAAGATCACACCATATCTCTATACACATCACCATCTTCACTCATTCTGAATTAACCTTACAGTACCCGTACACTTCTGTCAGTCATTAGGAAATAGTAATAACCAGTCTATTCTACCTCCATAGAAACATATGTTAACATCAGTGACAAAAAATAAATGCCAACAACATCATCAACAACCAGTTCCAACAATCTCCCCCTTTGGCATTGATGACAACATATGGGAAAATCCATCAACCCAAAAGTACTCTCTCAATACAATCTTCTCAATATCCTCATCACAAATCTCCCTAAAGCAGTAGGGATTTTCTCATAGAAGCTCTCCCCCTTTGACAAAAATGGAAAAGGGTGCCATAACACTTTTGATTTCCTCCGCAAGGTGTAGATTTTTAAAATCTTTATGTCTCCAACAACCAGGTCCAAAATCACCCAAATATGTTTTATAATGTTCTTGTGATCACTCCCCCTGAGGAGTAGATCCATACATCAAGTCCATAAAATGATATAGCTATGAAAGCCATTGGATTGATGCATTCCTGCATCAATTTACTTCTCTCAAGGAGGGGCTCGCACCCTAAGCATACCTCTAAGATACTCAAAGGCATCCTTTGGAAAAGGTTTTGTAAATATATCTTATATATGTCCCTTTGTGCTGATATACTCCAATCTAATCTCCTTATCTGCTACCTTGTCTCTCAAGAAATGATACTTAATGGAAATATGTTTAGGCTTTGAATGCATTATTGGATTCTTCGACATGTTAACTGTGCTAGTGTTATCACAATGGATAACCACTGGCTCATCAAAATTCATCCCAATATCGTTTAGCATTTGTTTCATCCAAACAATCTGTGTGCAATTTATAGAGGCAAAAACATACTCAGATTCAGCAGTAGACTGAGCTATACAATCCTACTTTTTACTTATCCAAGAAACCAATCTTTTCCCAAGAAAGAATGCACCATCACTATTGCTTTTTCTGTCATCAATATTTCCTACCCAATCGGCATCAGTATAAGCATGTCAATAAAAATCATTGGATTTCTTATACCATAGGTCATTATCCAGTGTTCCTTTCAGATATCTAAATATTATTTTTACAACAGCAAGGTGTGTCTCTTTAGGATCCTCTTGATATCTTGCCACAATTCCAAATGCATTAGCAATATATGGTCTAGTGTGAGTAAGATAATGTAAGCCTCCAATCATAGATCTATACTTTGTCTAAAAAACACTCTGAGTTTCATCAGTATTAGTAAGCTTATGACTAGTAACCATAGGTCTTCCAATGGGTTTACAATCTTCCATTCCAAACTTTTTCAACATTTTTTTAAGATAATTTTTCTGAGAAATAAAAATCCTACTCTTGTTCTGATTAATTTGCAATCCAAGAATAAATTTCATCTCACCAATCATTGACTTATAAAATTCATTTTTTATTTCTTTAGAGAAATTTTTACTCATTTCATCATTTCCTCCAAAAATGATATCATCCACAAAAACTTCTACTATTAGAATTCCATCTCCACTAGTTCTTAAGTACAAATTGTTATTTGCATTACCTTTTCTAAAGCCAAGATGAAGTATATACTTGTCCAATCTTTCATACCATGCTCTTGATGCTTGTTTAAGTCCATACAAATCTTTCTTCAACTTGCAAACCATGTCCTCATCTTTTGTCAAAGGAAATCCACCAGGTTGCTCAATATACACTTCCTCTTCTAGATATCCATTCAGAAATGTAGATTTCACATCCATCTAATATACTTTGAAGTCTTTGTGTGCAACATAAGAAAGAAATAATCTTACTGCTTCCAACCTAGCAACAAAAAAAAATATTTCTTCAAAGTCTATGCCTTCTTGTTGCGAGTAGCCTTTACAAACCAGTCTTGCATTATTTATTACAACCATTCCCTCTTCATTCATCTTATTTCTGAAAAACCCACTTAGATCCTATAGCATTCTTATCTTTAGGAACCAGTTCCCAAGTGTTACTCTTCTTTATGGGCCCGTTTGTTTCCTGAAATTAGACTGGAATTGGAATTATCTAATTCCAGGAAATTTTAATTCTATGTTTGTGTCCATCTAAAAAATTGGAATTGGAATTTCAAAATTCCAATTTTGCCCCCAAAATGGGAATATCATTGTTGTGGGTCCACAACACACACCCCATTTTAAGGTCCTCTGACCATGGGGACCCCCCTTTTTCTTTTTTGTCTTATTGTCGTGTCCGCCCCTCGTAGAGATCCAGTCACCAACCAGGAAAGACTACTGAAACCAAAGGAAGAAGCCTTTTTCAGCCTTTCGGCCTTTTGGAGGACTTAAGTCTTCCGAAATACCAAAATGGCCGAAAGGCCGAAGACTCGACCTTTCGGCTCCTTCGGAATTTCGGAGGACTTAGATCCTCTGAAATGCCAAAATGGACGGAAGGCCGAAGACCCGACATTTCGGTGTTTTCAGACTCTAAAAACACTGAAAGGCTGAAGGCTTGGTTCCTTGTCTGGTCTTTTCGGCATTTCGGGGTCCGCACCCCCGAAACTGCTGACGTCAGCCCGCGGGTTATAAAAGGGGTGACTTCCTCTTTTCATTTCACTCTGTGTTTTTTTTGTTCGTGCTCCCGCTCACGACTCTGCTTGTTTCTCCTCGACGACCGCTTCCACCTCTGAGTCACCTGGTTGCCCTCCCCTGCTCGTTCGTCCAAGTCAAGTCCTCCTCGCCTTTTTTTCGTTTCTTGCTTTCATCTAGGTCTAAATTTTGTTTGTCTTTGTGGTGCGCCTAGTGCTTATCTAGCCTAGGGAATTTTTTTTGTCACCCTCTAGGGTTTTTGTGTTTTTGTGCATCGATATGGACGTCCCTCCCTGTCAACCCTAGGGTTTCTTGGTGTCGTCGAGTCTAGGTTTAGGGTTTTCACATTTTTTGTCAGTCGCAGCACCTACCACATGTCTTCGGCCTCCGAAAGGCTGAAAACCAGATCTCATCCTCGCCAAGTGCCATTTCAAACATTTTAGCCTTTTGGATGTCTGAAAGGTCTGAAATTTTGAAAATCCAAACAAACAAAACCTTCGATCGCTCCATCTAGGCTCCTCACCATGTTCGGATAATTCAGCGTTCATGTGCAAACCCCTCCTAGTTCGGTGTCCGAAACTCTAAAACCTCTGATGGCCTTGACCTTACCATTTTGCCTGTTCGCACTTTCAGACGTTTCGGTCTCCGATTTAGTTTTCGGTGTCCGAAACCCCTGAAAGGTCTGAAAGTGCGAAAGCTTGCACTTTAGCTATTTTTCAGCTCCCTTTACTTTCTTTCATAGTTTAAATTGATTTTTCTGTTCAATAAGCTACTGATAGTTGTCTTTTCTTGCAGGAATGACTGAACCAAAGATAGTATCCCTAATGAAGTTTCAATACAAGGGGAATCCCCCAGCTCAAAGGTGGGGAACAAACATAGTGAGATAACTGATACCAACATCGGGAACATGGATTGGAATGAATTCCTGACCCAGTTCTCCCAACCAGAAAATAGATCCGAGGAATGTACCTCATTAGTTCTATCCGGGCTGGTAAATGCAGCTGCACACCCCATGGCTGTTACATCTTCAGAATTGATCATCGCCCTGGCTCACCACTATGATTTAGACAAAAGGGTGGTGGTAAACTCGAAAGATCAGGTTGTATTGGACATCAGGCCATATGTCATTGAGGACATCTTTCACCTCCATAAAGGCATAGATAATTTCTATGATTTCTACATTGAAAAGGGGAACAAATGGTTTGGTAACAGGGAGCAAACAGTAAACGAGATGATGAATAAGGAGTACCTGAAGCAACCAATTCCCAAGAACAGACTAGAGAAGATAGACCTCGGGAGGGGTTATATGAGAGATGATATCCAGGCAACTATAAAAATGATAAGCCGGGTGTATGGGTTACCACAGTCCACCCAACTTGAGCACTGGATGATCCTCCTGATAGAGAGGATCAGGGAACGAAAGGCAAGATTCGACTGGCGCACTATTATTAGTGACAACCTAGATGAGCAGTTGACAGCAGTGAAGCATAACCCGAAGTTCTACATGAGTACTTACATAATGTATCTACTAGCTGCACGGGCATATTATCTCGGCCTCACCAAGAGGGGAAGTCTGAATGATCCAAATGCATGGCCCCATCTTGTATACCCGTAGTTGGTAAAGGGAGCAAACATGTCAGAGGATTCCCTTGATTACCAAATAGTCAATGACGCATTCATTTTTGCAGTCATCTGATCTATTGAGGGTGACTTTGCTAAAAGGATGTCAGAAGAAGCTGCTGCTAAGGTGAGGGCCATTGGGGCCTATTTCATCTAGTTCAGGACATTCACGTACATTCAGATAGCTGGGTCAACCGTACAACCAAAGAAGCTACCCAGGTATCCATTTGACTGGATAATCATATTGGAGATGGCCAGGTAGCTCGCAGATGCATACGAGCACATCAAGCATAAGAAGAAGCACTGTTGGGACTTTCCCATCTCTTTGGGACCCTATACATTACAGGACATGAAGGTTTGCAAATCCCTTGCTTTTGAATGGGATGATTGCCCCTTACAAGTTTACAAGACAGTGCGAGCTCATTTTGACCCCATAGAAACTTATAGCCACATCATTGGCAGATTCTACGTACATGAGCCACACTTGGAAGATCATTGGATAAACTGTATAGATGACCATGAGGTCAGAATCTGAGATTACTGCAGATTGAACCTAGCTCTGGAAAAAGAGGTGTTAAAAGTTTCTATTTCCTCGAAGATATGGGAATGTGATTCAGAGGATGTCTTAGAAGATATTTACACACAAGATAAGGTGTATGACCGGCCGATCATGAACGTCGAGGTAGACAAAGATGAAAATGACGACATAAACTTCAGGGCAAGGCACGTGATAAAAACCACTATATCTTGGATCAAGAAGCCACACCGGATGAGCCCGATCCTAGTGAAAACATTAATGGAGCCCTCCAAGAAAGTAGAGAAACAACAAGGAGAGAAGTCAACAACTCCTAAATATAAGAAGGCTCCCCCTCAGAATCCAAGAACGGTGTATGGTCATGAATGACCAGTTGAATATGGCTCCAATCCTAGGCCTAAGAAAACCAGAATGCCGGGCTAGATTGACCCTCTAGTAGGATTGTCACAACCCTAATCAGGGGAAGGCCCATCCACCTCTAGCCAATCTTCCCCCACCACTGAGAAGAGAACTTATAAGAGGAGGAAGAGTTTCGAATCTCCACAGTTAGAAACTATACAAGAAGAACCTGAGGAAGAGGACGCAAGTGAGCCCTTAGTTTGAAAGACTAGGTTGCAGAAGAGGAGAGAAAAGAAAACTACTGAGAAACATAGAGAGGAACCCAAAGAATAGGATGATCCTGTGGATCCACTAGGACCGGATGAGTTTATAGTCTCTGATTTTGAGGGACTTGAAGGCTTTTCAGACCAAGGCCAAGACACATACATTGGGGCACCACCACTCATACAACCTCAATTTTCCCTCACTTCACCACCATTCATACAACCTCAAGTAGCCCTTAGTCCTCCACCGGTCCAGTTCACCAATCCTCTAGTGAATGTTCCTACTCCACCAGTAGGCCCCGATTCTGATCCAGGGCCTAAAACCCAAGACAATGGGGTAACTCAGAGTTTAGTAACAGACAATGTAGCTGGAGGGAGTCATGTTTTCACTCCACCACCCCACATACTTACTCCACCAACTTCCTTACCGACTCCAACACATCCTCTTGCACCAACTCCGCCTCCATATACTACCACCATCTCCTCACCTCCCACTACAGTCATGCCAACAATTATTTCACCAATACCAATCCCTTCAACATGTGCCACTCAGGCAACCAAAGGAGCAGTAAGCACAAAAGACACATCACCTTTTCAGACTTCACTAGAGGCCATGACTGGTCTCAGGCTAGAAGGGGTAATTGATTCATCAGTCGACAAAGGCCCGGAGAAGGAAAAGGAAAAGGAAGTCAGTGAGCAAGATAAGGAAGAGGAGGAAATACAGGGGGATGCAGAAGATGATAAACTGGAAGAAGGAGAAGATGGACAAAGAAGAGAGGAAGATAAGGAATCAGAATAGGGAATAGCTCCAGGGAAACAAGGCTTGACCTCAATTCTCCACATGGCACCATATGAGCTAGTAAATGCCTCCGGTAAACCTCCTTGGTTTACTAAGGAGATACAACCCCAAAAAAGAACCTACACAAGTGAACTGGATGGAGAAGATACAAGTATAATTGCTGTGAAGCAAGATTTCCACCATGCAGACGTGAGTGTGCCTGCTAAAACTATGTCATATGTGACCCAAGACCCTAAGGATCGGTGGACAACACAAATAGCTATCCCACCCCTGAGAACCTCTCAAACCATGGGTTCTTCAGGAGACTATACATTCAAAGAGGTGGACTTGGGGGAACCAACCAGAGAAGGGAGCAAAACATTAACAACTTTGGGACTCAAGCATGCTCTGGATTTCATGAATAAAGATGAAGAAACCATCAAGGCTTTAACAGACCAGAATGAAGCATTGAAAGGGTTCATACAAAAAATGGTGGGTCCCATTGACCCAAATTGTTCAGAGGCTTCATTACAAGCCATGATTGATAAAAGGGCTACACCAGATTTGTCAGCAGGATTAACCCCCTCTTTCATCCAGGTGAGTGTTGACTGGATAAATGACTTCAAACTATTCAGAGAGAAGGCAATCCCGTCAATATTTAGGCCATACAAGATCATCTTGGTTGAGGTTAATTTACTCATCGACCTGGTGGAAGATGATGGGGGGATGGATGCCAAGGTAGCTAAGTGGCTGGCAACTCTCCAGGATTTGGAGGTATTTAGAAAGCAACGCTTCCAAATTTTGGTCAAAGTCTATGAGGGCGAAGAGATAGATAAATTTGAGACTTGGACCAAACCAATGGCCAAAATAATAAAGGCCTACAAGAAACATTAGGCCCTTGTAGAAGAAAAGCGGGAAGAGGTAATAAAATGGGTCTCAGCTATAGATACCTTCTTCACAGGGGTTGGCCTCAGCGTTTACCGAGACGAAAGCCAACAGGCTCTACGTCCCTCCAAGGAAGTGGTCCAATAGTTCAGGGATGTTCTAGCCAGAGTCAATACCAAAGAGGCCTTGCAACAATTGTTCTACATGAAGAACTAAATACACAGGATGTCATAGCATGAAGATGAGATCACGTTCTTCGCTTCTGAATTGACTATCTTCAGAGAGAAACAAGAATGAAGGGTCGCAAAAGTAAAAAGAAAAGAGATCAATTTTGAGGAAGTTCAGGAGATCGTGTAGAGGCTTCAGGCAGCTTACCCAGAAGTCTTCATTGGATAAGGTTCCAGGGTTCAAATATCAGATGGACCGGGCAATATTTTCGCACTTGGTCAAATTTCACCAAGGCAGTATTTTTCGGCCTTTTGGTCTCCGATTTTTTTGGCCTTTCGGCCCATATAGTAGGAGTATTTTTTGGCCTTTCGGCCTGCGAAGATTTCGGCCCTTCGGCCTTCTCAAATTTTTTTGGCCTTTCGGCCCACGACAAGTCTAAACTTTTGGACCTCCGAAGTTTGAATATTTTTAAGAGCACCTGGGAAATTTTGAAGACATTAAAGTTTTGGGGTAGAGGTCGGGGTCCGAAACAACTGGGTGTTTTCAGCGAGGTCACTTTTCTCAACACTAGTTTGACTCTAGATTAGATCAATGGACAATTTGAGTTCATTTTAGAGGAACTAAGGGTCTCCTATCAGTTTCCACCGTCAGAAACAACCCAGGTGAAGGATCCAAGAAGCATCCACCAAGATAAAAAAAAAGACTCCCAGTTCACAGAAGGAATTCCCCTCCTTTCTCTCTCTTCTCTGGCAGATTTTTCCCTCTTTGCATGAACAAATGGATTGTTAATGGGTTCAAGAATCCATGCAAGTTACATAGTATCAGTTAGCAGTAGTTTACCTTTAGCAAAGTTCTATTTTTAGTTCTATTTCTCTAGTTTAGACTCTCTGATGCCCTAACTCCGAAAATCAGAGTTGTGGATCAAAAATCTATATATTGTAATAAAAAAAACAATGTAAAGGGCTGACTTTTTAGTACAATAAAGATCTACGTTGGGTGCTTCATTCGTGGTGTGTGAATTACTGCTATCTATGTAAATTTATTGAATGCATGCTTGCATTATTCTTTATTTTTAGAGAGCCCTTTGTGTTATTGTGTTTCGAATTCGTGCTACTTTTAGTTGGAGTTTGCTGCTGTGTATCTACCTTGCTATGACGAATGTGTGGAAAAGATTATCTTTGAGCTTAACGATAAATCCATCTTGTGGGTGCGCACATCTTGGTGGCTTCGTGATTTGATAGATTTTGAATATCTTGCACGAGTGAATACGTCTTCTCTCCAAAACGCTTGCATCTGTGGAGTAGTGAATTGTGACTTGGTCTAATTTATGCTTCGTGGGTTGTTCCAAATCTCTCCAACATTCAATTCGCAAGGAAGGGTTCACGGCGGTTTATGTCCTTAGGATTTCACTTTTTCGTAATTTGCTTCCTTTCTCGTTACCCTTCTCTCATTTCAAACGCTGTCATTAATTCTGAAATTACCATCTTGAAAAACACAAAATTGCATTTTATTTACAAACACCATATTTGTTAAAACAGAGAATACCCAAAAAAGAGAATTAACAATATTTTACAGTTTGTTGTCTTGAACGTACCAGCAAAGGCCTCCTCGTGAACAATCACATTTATCTTCAACTGAGTAACCAAGCAGGTTGTGACCCGACCCTGGAGAACCTTGGGAATAACTCTGTTATTCTTTCAAGAGAGGAGATCGAATCTCGAGATCCTAGCAAGTTGGCTTGTGTTAAAACAACGCTCAACAATCATCTTCCACTTAAATAGGTGGAATTGGAATTTCACAAAAAAGTGGAATGGGAATTCCAATTTTTAGAAAACCAAATTTAATATTTTGTGGGACCCGTGACTATAAAGATGTATATTATATTGCTATAAGGATGTATATATACACATGTGTGTATATACACATGTGTGTATATATACACATGTGCGTGTATATACAAACCAAATTTAAAATTTTGTAGAATCTGTGACTATAAAGATATATATTATATTGCTATAAGGATGTATATATACACACATGTGTATATATATGCACATGTGTATATATACACATGTATATACACACATATGTGTATATACATGCACATGTGTATATATACACATGTGTATATACACACATGTAATGTGTGTGTATATATACACAAATGTATATATATGTGTATACACATACATGTGTGTGTATATATACACATATGTGTATATGTGTATACATGGATACACACTTGTATGTGTATTTACACATATGTGTGTATATATACACACATGTGTGTATATAAACACACGTGTGTATGTGTGTGTATACACACATGTTTATGTGTGTATGTGTATACATGTGTATGTACACACATGTATACACATATACACATGTGTGTGTATATACACACATGTATATATACATACATGTATCTATGTATATACACATGTGTGCATGTGTGTATATATACACACATATACACACCATATTCAAAGAAATTAAAAAATAAAGAATTAAAATTCCTTATGCATCTTCTCAGTCATCTTCCGGGTGAACCAAACGGGTCAGTCCATATTCCGTATTTCATTTTGAGGATAAGAATCTTCTTGAATTGTAGCATCTTCCAAAATTGACCATATCTAGATTATGGTATTCCAGTACCCAAATGGGCCCTATGTGTTCTAATTATTCATGCATAGCTTTAGTCCAAGATTCATCTCTACATGCCTCATCAATAGATTTTGGTTCAACTTGAGAAATAAAAAAAAATTCATCTCTTAATCTTGATCTTGTCATCATTCCTCTATTTGCATCTCTAGTAATTTGATCTTCAGATTGTTTTTTCTTAACATACCTCGTAGTCTTAGGATCATTTGAGTCATCTTAACATACCTTGATCTCACAGCCAATCTCAAAAGGTTCTTCTTGATTTGCAGTAACCTCCTTGATCTTTGTAGTTTGATTACAATCATATATTCTCTCTTGAATATGGAACTTTTCATCTATCCTCACATTAGCACTTTCAATCTTCTTCCTCAATCTCAGATTGAAACATTTATATTCTTTTCTTTTAGTGGAATAACCAAGGAATATCCCTTCATCACTTCTACACTAATAGATTTGACCCTAAATTGCGACCAAATATTTCGACCAACTTGCAAAATGGTTTTGTTTGGTCACAATATAAAAGTTAACTTTTCTTTTTTTTTACTTTTATGCCCGTGTTGGTCGAAAT
>MU223073.1:394918-407871 GCA_018584345.1 Thuja plicata | reverse complement strand
AAGAAGCATCTCTGAAGCATGTCTGAAAACTCTGTCAGAAGATACTGCTGGAACCCCCACTGAAGTGCATGATCAGGTAGAGAAGACATGTGTCTGAAGAGCTGATCAATCGAACCAGGAAGCAATAAAACCAACAGGTGAACCCCCCCATAATGCTAAACTGGGAGGGGTGACAGGAACACTGAAATGCAGTACCAGAAATAACTGCAGAAGAAGAACCAGGAACACCAGGTGCAATAGAGGTACAAACACAGGATAAAGGGCGGTGTCATAGACACATTCTACATGGGCTAATGTCATGGAAGGTACGCTCACTTGACAAGAGTAGATGCGCCTAAGGCATATGCATCAGAATCCCCCCATGGCACTTTATAACTGAGTGCAAGTACTAAAACTGAACCAGGTGTACAAGATCCCAAATAAGCAGAAGAGGGTACTTTATCTCAGTGCGTTTACAGAATACAAATACATCAAAAAGAGCATGCAAGCTCAGATGTCAGAAAGTAGAGTGCACTAAGAAACCAGAAGAAGAGATCCCCGGACCTGTAGAACCAAACACACCACCAGAGGGCATAAACTGCATAACTCGGAGGAGTGAAAAACTGGAGCAGAATCTAGAAGAAATACCTCTGCCACTGAAAATTACACAGAATCAGCTTTCCGACGATATCTTGTTTTCCAAAAAAGGGGTCCGGATGAGCCAGATATGACTCCCGGAAGGCAAAACAGGACATCAGACTTCAACAGCAAAAAAAGCTATTAAAACGGTGGAACCAAAACCTCTAACCTCTACCATATAAAATTTCTCGGAAAGAGCTTTCCGACGATATATAGAAGTCAGAAAAACACCCCCGTATGCTCCCTATAGAGAGAAAAAAGCCAATAACCCCCAAAAATGCCAAAAAAGGCTACAAAATGCCCCTAGGGGCTAAAAAATTTGGGCCCCCGGGCGCATGGAGAGTGCCGGGGGCTTAACCGGGGCCCCTGGGCACCCATGTGACCTGCGGCAAGGAGAGTAAGGCCCACGGGGGCTGCATAAAGGGCTCCACCCGAGCGGAGCAGAGCAAAGGGAGGGGTGGCGTCGGGGCCGCAGAACAGGCGGTGGCCGAGCGGCCGGTCGCGCCGCTGAGGTGGCGCGGAGTGCGGGGGAGTACTGGCGGCTGGGGCCGCGGAGGCAGAGAGCGGCGGAGCTCGGGAAGCCGCGGGGAGGCGGCGAAACGCAGGCGGCGGGGCCGCTGTAGAGTGGGCGGCGCGGGCCGCGAAACAACAGAGGCCAGCGGAGCGGACCGGAGGGGGGGCCACTGCCGGTGAACCCGCAGCCGGTGGTGGCGGTGCGGTGGCGGCGCCCCACCAAAAACGAGTGCTGCGGTATTTTTTTTAATTAAAAAACCAAGGAAAATGTGGTTTTTTTAAATTTTTTTCTCGGTTTCCGTGCCCGTACGGCACTGGAAACCAAATTTTTTTTGCCTCGGTGCCAACTTGTCCAAAATGGACAAATTTTATGTCAATTTTAGGGTTTTTGGGCCTTCTGAACGCAATGGAAGTGTCCGTTTGGGCTCAAAATGCCTCCAAAACTAGAGACCCCCCAGAATCACAAAAAGAAGCCAAAAAAGCTTCTGAAACCCTCGCTGCTTCAACCAAGAACGAACAGCCAGCTGCAGAGTGGCTCTGATACCATGTTGAGATTGATGAATGTCAATCTATCCAAGAACACTTGCATGCAAAGCTGTTACACAGAAGAAGAAGACAAGAGAGAGAAGTATTCAGAAAGCTATGGCGGCCAAAATGAGAGAGAACCCAAATCCATTGTGACAGAAATAATTTTTATTAACACAATATAGATTACAAACTGATCTCCTTATGAATTACAAAGTGGACAATCCTTATAAAGGATGCCGAAACCCTAAAAAGGGAAACTAACAGAAATAGAAACTACCTAAGGTTAGCTTAAGCAAACTAGAGTGAATAGGGAAGTTAATAATTAGATCATAATGATTTAAATTAGTAACCCCGATAGACTATTACTCTAACATACAATAGGTTTGATTAAAATGAGGAACCTGACACTCTACCTGACCAACAATGTAGAGCTCCTGAGCAACAGATCATTGCACATAAGCATCAGGCTGCAAATACCGACGATCAAAATATTGCTCAAGATGATGCACAAAGTGATGTAGAACAGAATGAAGGACAAAATGATGATCAAGTTGATAGACAAAGAGCTGAACCTGTACTTGCAAGATATGTTAGAAAGAACCATCCACAAAACCAGATCATTGGAGATAAGAAGGCTGGTATGAGAACCAGAAGTAAGTCTCTGAATGCAAGATGTTTTATTTGTGATTATGATCCCAAATCTGTCAATGTTGCACTAGATAATGATGAATGGATAAGTGCTATGAATGAAGAGATTGAGAAAATAGAGAAAAAAAAGACATGGGCACTTGTATCAAGACCAGATGACAAGAATGTCATTGGTACAAAATGGATATTCGAGAATAAACTGAATGAGAATGGAGAAGTCACCAAAAATAAAGAAAGACTAGTATGCAAGGGGTATGCACAAGAAGAAATAATTGACTATAGAGAGACCTTTGCACCCATTACCAGGCTAGAAGGAGTGAGAATATTACTTTCTTATGCTACATATAAAGGCTTTAAGGTATACCAAATGGATGTCAAGTCTGCATTCCTGAATGTAATACTTAAAGAAGAGGTATACATTGAGAAACCAGAAGGATTTGTTGATCCAGACAAGAGGAACATGGTATGTAGACTACACAAATCCTTGTATGGATTGAAACAAGCACCCTGAGCCTGGTATGAAAGACTTCATTCCTATCTTATAAGTATTGGATTTGTAAAGACTAGTGAAAACAATAATCTTTATTTGAAGGAAGATACTGATGCTAACATTTTGATTGCTGAGATATTTGTTGATGACATCATATTTCAAGGCAATGATATGCTATGCAAATAATTTGCAATTGAAATGAGCAAAGAGCTTGAGATGTCTATGTTTGGAGAGATCAAGTTATTTCTTGGTCTACAGATCATGCAACAAGATGAAGGTAGTTTCATTACACAATCCAAGTACATCAAAGAAGTACTGAAAATATTCAAGATGCAAGAGTCTAAACCAGTTGGAACACCAATGGCAACTGGATGTAAGGTGATAAAGGTTGACAAGTCATCAGAGGTAAATCCAACTTTTTATAGATCAATGATTGGAAAACTCATGTATGTTGTACATACTAGACCAAATATTGCACATACAGTAGGAATAGTTGCAAGATTTTCTGCTAATCCTAGAGAATCACATATGACTACTGTGAAAAGAATTCTAAGATATCTGAAGAGTACCGATGAATATGGTTTAGGGTATAGAAGAGAAGGAAAATTTGAAATTAAGGTCTTTATCGAAACTAGTTGGGATGGAAATATTGATGACCGGAAGAGCACCACTAGAGGAGCATTCTTTATGGGTGGCAGACTTATCACATGGATTAGGAAGAAGCAAGGATGCATCTCTCAGTCTACTGCAGAGGCAGATTATATTGCTGTTGCTGCAAATTGCTCAAATATTGCATGGATCAAACAATTACTGTAAGGTATGCATATGAAAATTCTTGAAACAGTAATTATCTACTGTGATAATACAAGTGCAATAAACATTTCCAATAATCTAGTCATGCATGCTAATATAAAGCATATTGCCATCAAGTATCATTATTTAAGAGAACAAGTTCAGGAAAAGGAGGTGATACTTGAGTATGTGCAATCAAAGGAACAATTGGCCTATATCTTCACCAAGCCACTATCTAAGGATGCATTTGAGTACTTGAGAAAGAGACTAGGGGTCCGACCTTTGTCTACTGGCCAGTAAGATGACTAGAAGGCTGCATCAGCCTACATATTATTAGAATATCATTCATGTTGATGCAAGAAGAGAGATGGAATTCAAAGATACATCTATAAACATCAAGGTATTTATCTACCGATGGATTGGAAAATTCAAGGAATATATTATGGATAAAAAGGGATCCATTTGGCATCACTGTCAAAAGCTTGTTTGACAAAGATGTTTGTTTGGTATTGTTGTCAAAGGGAGAGAGATATCTCATTGTCATACTGATAGAGAGATATATATTATATCAATTATCATCTCAGGGAGAGATTATATCCATCAAAATATCTAGAGGGAGAGATGTAACAAGAATGGGAGAGTACACACAAAGGAAAAGAATTGCTGACAAAAGAAATCACAAGAAATGAGAACAGTCAAAGGGAGAGAGTTTGACATGGAAGGAAAACACATCACATCAGAGAAAGAAAGATTCTACATCTATCCAGTGAAGGGATTGAAGATAGACAGAAAGCTGCAAGAATCAAATCAAAGCTATTTGAGCTTACCAAAAGCTAGCCATTTGTAATAGTTACATTAGGAAAGCTTGATGAAACTGTATATTTCATATTATATTAGTAATAGTATAGTATGATAATGTAGTATGTTTCCATCAATGCCAAAGGGAGAGATTGATGACATGTAACTGATTGAATGTTTGAAGATATTAAGTTGATGATCATGCAACGCATTAAATGAGTTAATATATTGTATTGTCATTGATGTCAACTTGATATAATCTATATGGTTATGGAAATATTGCCAAATACTTCAAAAAAACAATGAATCAAGGCTATGCTATCAGTAATGCATATAAGTCAAGTATTCACTAAGTGACTATTTACACTGACGGAGTGCACGCCGACAGACAGAGTAAAAGAACAAAAGTCATAGTGTTACCCGACGAGCTAATGCACAATATTACCGATGAGTAGAGTTACAGTGTTGACCAACGATCAAAGCACAGAGTAACCCGATGGAAAGAATTTCAGTGTTTTCCGATGAAAAAGACAAGGATGAAGATCCCGATGACAACTGAAGTCACACCAATAGAACAGTCAGTTATCACCGATGACTAATTGGAGTATTGACTGACAGAACAGAGAGTTCAGATATGAAAAAATGCTTAGCTGTCAAGAGATATAAATAAAATTAACAGATACTTATCATTGTTTTAATCATCCAGATAAAGTCATAGATAAGTAATTGATTTAAAGCTGATTTGTCCATTTGGCAAGAAGATCTCTTTGAGATAAAACAAGAGTTTTCTTTAAATATAATTGGTGAGAATTATGGATCATGCCAAGATTCAAGAAAGCCAAGAAAAGGTAAATCATGTTTATAAAGAGACAAACCCAATTCATTACAAATTAGGGGAGTGAAGGGTGAAAAAGAGAAGAGGAAAGATGCTAAAGAAAATCTGAAGGAGAAGAAAGTCTTCATTCAATCCTGATCAAGAAAGTTAAAGAAAGAGTTAATATTCTGTAGACACCGATGAACATTGAGACAACATCAAAAAGCAGAATAGTGTGGAGAAAAGGTATAGAATTGATTACATTGATCAGAGAGGTAATGTACTTACAATAGATCTGAAAATCTGCAATTGAGTTGTATGTATGAACAAATCATTAATGTTTGATTTTAACCATTGAAGTATCAAGTCTCTTAACCGAGCAGGACTTAAAAGTCTTCTACAATTGAGATACATCTCAAGGAGTATCAAAAATTTTGATCATGAAAGTAGCATTGGATATTTCCGATACCTATTAACAAGGCAAGTGAGTGTTTGATCAAGGATGGTAGCATTAGATGCCAGATACTAGGTGAAAAACTATCTTTTAAATCCTCTAATAAGGTCACACCTTATAGTGTGTTTATAACCTTTAATAGGGTTGGCTCCTAAGAGAGCTCTCTTCAGAAGAGTGAAAATTTGGGGTATTGGTCTCAGTGGTTTTTTCTCTTAACAGGGTTTTCACGTTAAAAATCCATGTGTTATGTGTTTATGTTTCATTACTTTACTATTGTACATTCCACATATGCAATTCTAGATTGATCGGTATACTCTGCATATTTACTATGTTTTGGTAAATAATTAACTGCTTATCGGTAATCATACAGAAGAGAGATTTACAAAGCAATCTGACAAGTAGAAAATTGATATAAGTATTTCAAGGCATTCATCTTGTAGGACAGAAGATAACTAGAGATGTAATTTGTGGTTATAAGTTTTAAGGGTTGATTTAAGGATTAATTTTTGAGGCCACTAATTCACCACCCTCTCAGTTATTACTAACACAAGTATCACCTCCTTTGCTTGAACTTGTTCTCTCAAATAATGATACTTGATGGAATTATGTTTTTTTTAGCATGCATGACTGGAGTCTTAGAAATGTTTATTGCACTTGTATTATCACAATAGATAATTACTGGTTCAAGAATTTTCATATGCATACCTTCTAGTAACCGTTTGATCCATGCAATATTTGAGCAGTTTGCAGCAACAACAACATACTTTGCTTCTACAGTAGATTGAGAGATGCATCCTTGCTTCTTGTTGATCCATGCAACAAGTCTGTCACCCATAAAGAATGCTCCTCCAGTTGTTCTCTTTCGGTCATCAATATTTCCAGCCCAATCAGTGTCGGTAAAGATCTTAAGTTCAAATTTGCCTTCTCTTCTATATCATAAGCCATATTCATTGATATTCTTTAGATATCTTAGGATTCTTTTCATAACAGTCATAAGTGATTCTCTGGGATTAGAAAAAATTCTTGCAATTATTCCTACCACATGTGCAATATCTGGTCTAGTATGTACAACATGTATTAGTTTTCCAATCATTGATCTGTACAAAGTCTAATTTACCTCTGATGACTTGTCCTCCTTTGTCAGCTTACATCTAGTTTCCATCAGTTTTCCAACTGGCTTAGAATCTTCCATCTTGAATATTTTCAGCACTTCCTTGATGTATTTGGATTGTGTAGTGAAAATACCTTCATCTTGTTGCATGATCTGTAAACCAAGAAAGAACTTTATCTCTCCAAACATAGACATCTCAAAATCCTTGCTCATTTCATTTGCAAATGATTTTCATAGGATATCATTGCCTCCAAATATGATGTCATCAACAAATATCTCAACAATCAAAATGTTAGCATCAATATCTTCCTTTAAATAAATATTACTATTTTCACTAGTCATTATAAATACAATACTTATAAGATAGGAATGAAGTCTTTCATACCAGGCTCGGGGTGATTGTTTCAATCCATACAAGGCTTTGTGTAATCTACATACCATGTTCATCTAGTCTGGATCAACAAACCCTTTTGGTTGCTAAATGTATACCTCTTCTTCAAGTATTCCATTTAGGAATGCAAACTTGACATCCATTTGGTATACCTTAAATCCTTTACATGCAACATAAGCAAGTAATATTCTCACTCCTATCCTAGCAATAGGTGCAAAGGTCTCTCCATAGTCAATCCCTTCTTCTTGTGCATACCCCTTGCATACCAGTCTTGCTTTGTTTCTGGTGACTTCTCCATTCTCATTCAGTTTATTCCTGAATATCCATTTTGTACCGATGACATTCTTGTCATCTGATCTGGGTACAAGTATCCATGTCTTATTTTTCTCAATCTGCTCAATCTCCTCATTCATAGCACTAATCCATTCATTATTATCAAGTGCAACATTGATAGATTTTGGCTCAAAATCACAAATAAGACATCTTGTCTTTAGAGACTTACTTCTAGTTTTAATACCAGTCTTCTTGTCTCCTATGATTCGGTTCTGTGGATGGTTTCTTCTGACGTATTTGGCAAGTATAGGTTCAATTCTTTGTCTATCAGCTTGATCATCATTGTATCCTTCATTCTGATCTCCATTGTTTGGTACATCATCTATGTAATATCCTGATTATTGGTATTTTTAGCCTAATGATCGGGTGCAATAATATGTTTCTCGAGAGCTATACATTGTTGCTCGGGTATAGTGTCAGGTTCTTCATGGTAGACAAACCTGTTGTAGTCCTCTAGTTCTTTTGTGCTTTCCTTTTCATACTTCTATGCAAATTCATCTATCTTTAAATTTGCACTTTCAACAAATTTTTTAGAGACTTTATTGAGACATTTATAAGCCTTTCTCTTGGTGGAATACCCTAGAAAGATTCCTTCATCACTTTTGGAGTCAAGCTTTCTATTTCTATCATCCTTTAAGATATAACATTGACTACCAAAAATTTTGAAGTAACTTACATTGGGTGTGTAAACATACCAGAGCTCATAACGTGTCTTCTTGGTGTCTTTCTTCAATTGTACTCTATTCAATGTGTAAACAACAATACTGATAGCTTCCCTAAGATTTGGGTGATACCTTTTTCTATCATCAGTATCCTTGCACAATCAACTATGGATCTATTCCTTCTTTCAATAATAACATTTTGCTGTGGTGTTCTTGGTGCAGAGACCTATCTTTTGATTCCATGCTCATTACAAAAGTTAGTGAATTCATTTGAAATAAATTTCCCTCCTCTGTCTGATCTTAGACATTTCAATTCTTTACCACTTTGTTTTTCTACCATTGCTTTGTACCATTTAAACATCTTGAATGCTTCAGATTTATCTTTTAGAAACATGATTGTCATCATTCTAGAGTAATCATCAACAAAGAGAATAAAATATCTATCACCATAATAACTCTTTGTCCTCATGGGTCCACATAGATCAATATGGATTAATTATAGAATGGCATCAAATGTATGGGTTTTTCTTTTGAAACTAGACTTTGTCATCTTACCGTTTTGACAATTTTTGTACATGATATTGTCTGGCTTAATCATCGTCGGTAAGCCTCTTACATTTCTCTTTCTGCTTATCTTTATCATGTTGTCAAAGTTCACATGACACAATCTCTTATGTCACAACCATATATCTTTGTTTCTAGCCATTAAGCAACTGGTGTCAGTGTCATTCAGGTATAATAAGTTACCTTTTGACTGCTCACCAATACCAATCAGTCTTCCTAATTTATTGAAGATCTTTGCCTTCTTATTTTCAAATGCTACTCTGTGACTTGAATTATTCAACTAAGAAACACTCAAAAGATTATAATTCAATCCTTTTACCCAATAAGCATTTTCACAATTTATTAGGTTATTCAACATTATAGTTTCTTTACCTTCAACTAGATAAGGTGTGTCATTACCCATTCTTACTGAACCACCATTATAGTATTCAAAAGTCTCAAACTTTTATTTTTCACTGGTCATATGGTGAGTGCAACCTCTATCTATGATGCAGAAATCATTTTTACTAACTTTAGATATGAGTACAGTTTCTACATACCTTTCTTCATCATATGAATCATCTTTTACTGCCATAAGCACCATCTTGATGTCTTCATCAGATTTAGTGTCAGTATATTCATCTTTACATTTTTCTAGGTAACTGGCCTTCTTTCCTTTGTCCTTGTAGTCTCGGGTATCTATTCTTTCTGATTGTCGGTTGCTTCTGTAATCACCTCTGTCATACTTCTTTTCAAATGACCTATCATTAATTCTGTCATCTTTTCTTTTGTTACGACATCTTGCAGCAAAGTGTCCAATCTCTTTACAATTAAAAAAAATAAGTGGTAATTTACCTTTGTATTTACCTTTGTATTTACCTTTGCCTCTCTACATTCTTCTATCCATAAGTGCTTCAATTTCATCAAGATCTTCTTCTTCACTTTCACTATCACTATCTTTTCTTATAGTGTGTTTATGACTTGATTTACTTATTCTCAAAGAAGATTTGAATGCCTACTCTACGTTTGGTAAGACACTATTATCAAAGTTGTTCATCTCAAATGAAATCAATCTTCTAATCAAACTATCTAGAGTAACATTTCTATTTGCTACTACTCTCATTTGTTGTATGAAAGATACTCTAATAGCATAAGTAGGCAGTAAAGCTCTTAGAATTTTACTTACCACTGTATCTTCATTTAGTACACCTCCACATCCTTGGATAGAATTGACTACCTCTTTGATTTTTGTGATGTACTATGTGATGTTTTCACCTTCTTTCATTCTGAGATCATCAAACTTTCCTCTAAGGCTTTCTTCCTTGGCTCTCAAAATTTGTTTATCACCACCATGTACAAGCTTCAATTTGTCCCACATCTACTTTGTAGTTGTGCATGCTTTGACATCTTCAAAATCAACATCAGAGAGTGAGGAAGCAAGCTCTATCATCATGTAGTTGTGCTCAGTCTTCTCTCTGATTTGTTCAACTATGGGTGCTCTTGTGGGGAACACATATTCAGTATCTAAGTATTGATTAACATCATTTTCAATACCTGATATGTGGAGTCTTATTCTGCTTTGCCATGAAGCAAAGTTGTCTTTTTTCAACTTGGGCACATCTCGTCTGTTCATCTTGTGATCTTTAGCTTGAGCTGTTAAACTCCCTTTTTAAGCACACAACCTCTGATACCAATTGTTAGTAATAACTGAGAGGGGGTGGGGTGAGGGGTGAATCAGTGGCCTCAAACATTAATCCTTAAATCAACCCTTCAAACTTAGTACCACAAATTATACGTCTAGTTATCTTTAGTCCTATAAGATGAATGCCTTGAAATACTTATATCATATTACTACTTGTTGAAATACTTTGTAAAATCTTCTTCTATATGTTACTGATAAGAATTCTTTCTATTTACTAAAACACAGTAAATAACTAGTGTATATCGATCAATCCAGATTTACTTAAGTGAAATGCAAAACAATAAAGTAATGACTCATAGAAACATAACACATGAGTTTTTAATGTGGAAGCCTTGTTAAGGGAAAAACCACTAGGACCAGTACCCCAAATTTTTACTCTTCTGAAGTGAGCTCGGTTAAGAGCCAACCTTGTTAAAGGTTACAAAAACACTATTAGGTGTGACCTTGTTAGAGGATTTAAAATATATTTTTTCACTTAGTATCTGACATCTAATGCTACCATCCTGATGACATATAACTGATTGAATGTTTGATAATGTTAAGTTGAAGATGATGCAAGACATTAAATCAGTTAATGGTTTGTATTGTCATTGATGTCAACTTGATATCATCTGTATGGTCATATACATAATGCCAAAGAATTTAGAGAATCAACGGAACATAGGTTATGCTTTCAAGCAATGCATAAAAGTCATGTATTTACTAAGTGACAGACAACACCAATAGAGTGCACACCACTGGTAAAGACAGAGATAAAGTCACAGTGATGCCCGACGAGCAGAAGATAGTATTGCTTGACGAAGCAGAATCACAGGATGCCTGACGAGTTGAAAATAGTATTTCCCAACGAGCAAGATCCAATGATTCCTGACGGATGGAGATCCTGAAGCTAACTGAAGTTGTACCGATGGAACTGGCAGTTGTCACCGACGACAAACTGTAGAATTGACCGACAGAACAGAGAGATCAGAAAATGATAAAATATCTAGCTGGTAGAGCTAAAGGATAGAATTAACTGGTTGTTTTATTTGTTTTATTCGACCACAGTTAAGTAAGTGATTTGAAGATGATTTATACAGTTGGCAAGAAGATAACTATGAGATAAATCGGGAGTTAAAACCATAAATCAATTTTGCTGGATTATTTTTCACGCCAAGAATCAAGAATCAAGAATTAAGGAATATCATGTCTATATAAGAGACAAGCATAATTCATTTCTATAGGCAATCAGATACACAGGGGAGTGAATTGAAAGAAGATGCTGAAGAGAAACTGGTGAAGGTTAAGCTTCATACAGTCCTAATCAATCATGCCTATTAACAGTCTAGAGGCTGATTCAAGGATGGCAGTGTAGATGCCAGATACTTAGTGATAATCTATGTATAAAAATCCTCTAACAAGGTCGCACTTCACAATGTGTTTATAAACTTTAACATGGTTGGCTCCTAACAGGGCTCACTTCAGAAGAGTGAAAATTTGGGGTACCGGTCGCAGTGGTTTTTCCCTTAACAGGGTTTCCACGTTAAAATACTTGTGTTATGTGTGTATGATTTATTACTTTTTTTTTTTTTACATTTCACATATGCATTTATGGATTGATTGGTATACTCTGCATATTTACTGAGTATCGGTGAATAAGTTTTACTGCCTATCGGTTATCAAGGAGAAGAATGACAGACAAGGTAAACTGACAGACAGTTATTTATTTCAAGTATTTCAAAGGCATACATCTTGTAGGGACTTAATAATTTGAGTTGTATTAATTGGTGGATTGAAGTTTAAAGGATAAATTTTTGAGGCCACTGATTCACCCCCCCTCTTAGTTATTACTAAAAATTGGTATCAGAGCTTGTGTGCTTAGAAGGAAGGTTTCAAGACCTAAGTAAAGATCACAAGATGAATAGATGAGATGTGCCCAAGTTGAACAAAGACAACTTTGCTTCATGGCAAAGCAGAATAAAGCTTTACTTATCAGGTATTGACAATGATATTACTCAATACTTAGATACTACATATGTGTTTCCTATAGGACCATTGATAGTAGATCAATTGAGAGTAAAGCATGAATATAATTGCATGGTTATAGAGCTTTCAGCCTCACTCTGTGATGTTGAATTTGAGGATGTCAAAGATTGCAAAAATGCAAAGACAATGTGGGACAAGTTGAAGCTTGTACATGGAGGTGATGCAAATGTTCTGAGATCCAAGGCAGAAAGCCTTAGAGAAAAGTTTGATGATCTCAAAATGAAAGAAGGTGAAAACATCACTCAGTACAACACAAGAATAAAAGAAGTAGCCAATGCTATATGAGGCGTTGGAGGTACACTTGAAGAGGAGACAGTGGTAAGTAAAATTCTAAGAACTTTATTGCCTGTATATGCTATTAGAGTCTCTGCTATTCAAGAAATGAGAGTAGTAGAAAATAATACAGTCACTCTTTATAGCCTGATTGGTAGACTGATTTCATTTGAGATGAATAATTTTGATAATAGTGTCTTACCAAGTTTAGAGTCTGCATTCAAGTCTTCTATGAGAATAAGAAAATCTAGTTAGAGA
>MU223073.1:368833-387334 GCA_018584345.1 Thuja plicata | reverse complement strand
TGATTATGATTTGATCAAGGAAATTGATATAATTGATATTGTTGATATTTGAAAATATTGATTCAGGGATTTGATAAATTGGGAAATGGGGCCCAAAGTCTAGGCGACCATTTTAGGGTGCATATAGACATCAATGACAATAAAATACATTAACTGATTTAATGTCTTGCATAAACTTTCTATGTCACTGTGATCATCAACTTGACATTTTCAAACATTCAATCAATTATAGTTCATCAATAACATCATCATTAGAAACACCTTCACTAGCATAGTAATATTACTTATCCTTTGAATACTTAGGTTTATAAAAATTAGGTTTGTGTTTAGGAACCCGTGTAGGACATCTACATGCAAAATGACCTATCTTATTGCATGAAAAACATTTTAGAGGTAGCTTTCCTTCAAACTTACCCTTACTTCTCTTTTCTCTTCTAGTGATCAGGGCCATAATTTTATCTAACTTTCTTTCTTCTTCCTATATCTGTTCCCATTCATCATCATATTCACCAAGCTCTTCTCTCAAGTCACTATTGCTGGTGCTCACAATTCCTAATAAAGTCTTTTTATTTTTATGCATAGTTGCCTTGAATGTTGTCTCAGCTTTAGGTAATAAATCTCCCATCTCTTTGGCCTCAAAAGTAGTTAATTTTTCAATCAACATCTCTCTATTAAAGTTTGTTTTCAAGGGTATGATCTCTTCTATAGCTTTCACTTTAGTATTATAAACATGTGTCAAAGATATAAGAATTTTTGTGATCACTTCAGCCTCATTATATGTGCCTCCAGAGTTTATGATCCCAATAAAAACCTCAGTAAATCTCTATACATATGCTCTAATATTTTCATCATCTTTCATTTTTAGATTTTCCATTCTTGTCTTCTAGTTCTGTAACTTCACCTAATTAAAAAACTTGTCTCCTCCATACAATGCTTCCAATCTTGTCCAAATATCATGTGCGGAATCCAAACCTTTAACCTCTGTAAATTCACCTTCAGAAAGCACACTAATTAATGCTTCTCTTGCCACCACATTATATCAAAATATATTATTTTCTTCACTAGTAGCTTTATCTAGTTCATCCTCAACCTTCATCTATATATCATTCTTTGTAATCATCCAATAGTCTATTCCTAAGTATAACAAATGTGTTCTCATCTTGTTCTTCCAACTGTCAAAGTTTTCAGGATCAAACTTCAGACAATCCTTCCTATAGAATGCCATCTTAAGGATCACCTCAAGTTTTTAAGCTTTCTCTCTAATGACCAGTAGCTCTAATACTGATTGTTAGGAATAAAATTCCACCAACACAACCGAGAGGGGGGGGGGGGTGAATCAGTTGTGAAATAGATTATTAAACATTAAACTTTATAAACAAAATTTTTAATCCAAATGATAACACAGTAAATGCCAACATAATAACACAATCCTTTGTTGTCGAGAAAACCCCGTCAAAGGTAAAATTGATGAACTATAACTAATTGAATGTTTGAAGATGTTAAGTTGATGATCACCAAGCTGCATAAAGTTAATGCAAGATATTAAATTAGTTAATGGATTGTATTATCATTGATTTCAGCTTGATATAATCTAATTGGTTACATACATAGTGTCAAAGACTTCAGAGAACCAGAAAGATAAAGGTTATGCTATCAATAATGCATAAAATTTTAGTATGCACTAAGTGACAACAAACATTGATGGTCAGTGCACCCTGATGGATAGAGAACCCTGAGAGGAAAGTCACAGTGATACCCAAGAAAGAAACCCGAGCAAGCATTACCAAAGGGAAGAACCAAAGTAACCTAAGAAGAACATCACAGTGTTACCTGACGGATAGACAACCCCGACGAACAGACAACCCCGCCAGAGATGCTTGAGGAGAACTAAAGTGTTGACCAAGATAACAAGGAGTTAAACATCAAAAAGAACTGAAGTTCAGAAATGACAAAAGACTTAGCTGACAAGAGATAAAGATGGAGTTAACTGGTTGTTAATATTGTTTTTATCAACAAGTTAAAATCCAGAGATAAGCGAAAGTTTTAAAGTTGTTTTATTCCAGTTGTCTAAGAGAAATCTACGGGATAAAACTAAAGTATATTTTTAAATAAAGATTGGCTAGAATTGCAGATCACACCAATAAAAAGAAATTCAAGGACCTAAAAATGGTAAAACCATGTCTATAAAGAGACAACATAATTCATTATGAATTAAGGGATGAATAGAGAAGAGGATGCTAAAGGAGATATTGGTGAAGGAAGACTTCATACAGTCCTAATCAATCAAGCTAATGAAGAGAGATAATTCTACGGACACTGAGAAAAAGAGAAGGACAACATCACCGAGCAGAAAGAAGTGGAGCAAAAGGTATTGAAAAGAAACATTGATTAGAAAGGTATTATGAGCTTACAATAAATCTGAAAATCTGAAAAGTATAGTTGTACATGTGAACAAATCATTTCCTGTTTCAATTTAACCATTGGATCAAAAGGTCTCTTAACCGAGCAGGAATTAACAATCCTTTATATATTGAGATATATCGTAAGGAGTATCAAAAGGTTTGGTCATGAAGATATCATAGAGATGCCAGAAATCAAGTGACAAACTACACAGGGTTTGGTCATAAAGATAGCATAGAGATTCCAGATATCAAGCGACAAACTATTCTATTTAAATCCTCTAACAAATTCACACTTAATAGTGTGTTTGTAACCTTTAACAGAATGTCTCTTCACCAAGCTCACTTCAGAAGAGTGAAAATTTTGGGTTAACGCTCCCAAGTGGGTTTTCCCTTAACAGGGTTTCCACATTAAAAATCCATGTGTCAATGTGTTTATGAGTCATTACTTTAGTGTTTTGAATTACACATAACTAATATGGATTGATCAGTATACACTAAGTAATTTACTGCATTTCAGTAATGAAAGACTGCTAATCGGTAAATAGTAAGAATAAGGTTTAACAGTGAACGCTGAGCAGTAGTTTTTTGTTAAGATTATTTCAAGACATTCATCTTTTAGGACTGAATATAACTAGAGGCTTATAATTGTGGTAATAAGTTTTTGGGTTAATTTATTGGAATATTTTTGAGGCCACTGATTCGCCCCCCCTCTCAGTTATTCTAACAATTGGTATCAGAGCTTGTATGCTTAGAAGGAAGGTTTCAAGACCTAAGAAAAAATTCACAAGATGAGAAAACGAGATGTACCCAATTTGAACAAAGACAACTTTGCATCACGGCAAAGCAGGATAAGAATCCACCTATCAGGTATTGGGAATGATGTTACTCAATACTTGGATACTAAATATGTGTTACCTACAGGACCTCACATACTTGAGCAATTCAGAGAAAAAAATGAGGATAATTCTATGATTATTAACTTGCTTCCTCACTCTCTGATGTTGAATTTGAAGATGTCAAAACTTGCACCTCTTCAAAGCAAATATGGGACAAATTGAAGATGGTACATGGAGGAGATGCTAATGTACTAAGAGATAGGGTAGAGATCCTAAGAGGTAAATTTGATGACCTAAGAATGAGAGAAGGAGAAAATATGACTTAGTACAACTACAAAATAAAAGAGGTAGTCAATGCTATCCGAGCAGTTGGAGGTATACTTGAAGAAGAAACAGTGGTAAGTAAAATTCTAAGAACCTTACTGTCTATATATGATTTTAGAGTATCTGTTATACAAGAAATAAGATTACTAACAAACAATAATGTCACTCTAGATAGTTTGTTTGGTAGACTGATTTCATTTGAGATGAATAACTTTGATAACAATGTCTTACCATCTATTGAGTCTGCATTCAAATCTTCTTTGAAAATAAGTAAGTCAAGTCATAAACACACTATGAGAAATGATAGTGAAAGTGATAGTGATGACCAAGATCTTGATAAGATTGAAGAATTAATGGCTACAATATTGCAGAGAGGAAAATATAGATACAAAGGTAAATTACCACTTGTATGTTTTAATTGTAAAGAGATTGGACACTTTGTTGCTAGATGTCCTAACAGAAAAAAAGATGACAGAAGTAATGACAAATCATATGAAAAGAAGTTTGAAAGAAATGACAATAGATATTACCAAAGCAATCGACAATCTGATAGAAGAGATACCCGAGACTACAAGGACAAAGGGAAGAAATCTTGTTACCAAGCTGAGAACAAAGATGGAGATACTGGCACCAAATCTGATGAAGACATTGAGATGGTATTTGTGGCCATGAAGGATGATTCAGATGAAGAAGAAAGGTATGTAGAGACTGAAATAATATCTAAGGTTAGTAAGAATGATGTCTAGATTATATATAGTGGCTGCACTCACCACATGACCGATGATAAACAAAAGTTTAAAACTTTTGAGTACTATAATGGTGGATCGGTAAGAATGGGTAATGACACACCTTGTCCATTTGAAGGTAAATGAACCATAATGTTGAATAACCTAATCAAATGTGAAAATGCACACTGGGTAAAAGGACTTAATTATAATCTATTGAGTGTTTCACAATTGAATAACATAGGTCACCGAGTAGCATTTGAGAATAAGAAGGCAAAGATCTTCAATGAATCAAGAAGGTTGATTGGAACATGTAAACAAACAAAAGGTAACCTATTATATCTTGATGATATAAACACCACTTGTTTAATGGCTAGAAACAAAGACATATGGTTATGGCATAAGAGATTATGTCATGTGAATTTTGACAACATGACTAAGATAAGAAATAAAAAGAAAGTAAGAGGGTTACCGAGCATGTCAAAGCTTGAGCATATCATGTGTAAGAATTGTCAAAAAGGTAAGATGACAAAGTCTAGTTTCAAGAGAAAAACTCATAAATCTAATGCTATTCTAGAATTAGTCCATACTGATCTATGTGGACCCATGAGAACAAAGAGCTAATATGGTGATAGATATTTCATTCTCTTTGTTGATGATTATTCTAGAATGATGACAGTTATGTTCTTAAAAGAAAACTCAGAAGCATTCAAGATGTTTAAATGGTATAAAGCTATGGTAGAAAAATAAAGTGGTAAGGAATTGAAATGCTTAAGATCAGATAGAGGAGGAGAATTTGTTTATGATAAATTCACTATTTTTTGCAATGAGCATGGAATTAAAATACAGGTTTCTGCACCAAGAACACCACAACAAAATGGGATTGCAGAAAGGAAAAACAAATCCATTGTTGATTGTGAAAGAACACTGCTGATTGAGAAAAGCATCACTCAAAAATTATGGAGGGAAGATGTCAGTATTACTATCTACACATTGAACATAGTACAATTGAAGAAAGACACCAAGAAGACACCCTATGAGCTACGATATGGTTTCACACCGAATGTAAGTTACTTCAAAATTTGTGGTAGTCAATGTTATATTTTGAAAGATGATATAAATGGAAAGCTTGAATCCAAAAATGATGAAGGTATCTTTCTAGGGTATTCTACCAAGAGCAAGGCTTATAAATGTCTTAACAAGTCCTCTAACAAAATCATTGAAAGTGAAAATATCAGAATAGATGAATATGAAGAGAAAAATGATGAGGAAAGAAGAAAAGAACAAGAAGACTACAACAAGTTTGTTTACACTGAAGAACACAACACTCTACCCGAGAAAAAGTGTATTTCTCTCGAGCAACAGAACATTGCACCTGAGCATCAAGCTGCAAATACCAAAAATTAGGAAAATCCTCTAGATGATGTTTCTAGTGATGGAGATTAGAATGAAGGTCAAGATGATGATCAGAATGATGAATAAAGAGATGACCTGATACTTTCCAAGTATGTCAGAAGATATCATCCACAGAATCAGATCATAGGAGACAAGAAGGCTGGAATGAGAACAAGAAGTAAGTCACTGAACACTAGATGTTTAATTTGTGATTGTGAGCCTAAATATGTTAATACTACACTTGAAAATGAAGAATGAGTCAGTGCTATGAATGAAGAAATAGAACAGATTGAGAAGAATAGAACATAGACATTAGTACCAAGACCAGATGACAAGAATGTCATCGGTACCAAATGGATATTCAGAAACAAGCTGAATGAGAATGGAGAAGTCACAAGAAACAAAGAAAGATTAGTATGCAAGGGGTATGCAAAAGAAGAAGGCATTGACTATGGAGAAACCTTTTCACTTGTTGCTAGACTAGAAGGAGTCAGACTACTACTTTCTTATGTTGCATTCAAAGGATTCAAGGTATACCAAATGGATGTCAAATCTTCATTCCTAAATGTAATACTAGAAGAAGAGGTATACATTGAATAACTAGAAGGGTTTTTTAATTCAGAAAGGAGGAACATGGTATGTAGACTACAAAAATCCTTGCATGGATTGAAACAAGCACCTAGAGTCTGGTATCAAAGACTTCACTCCTATCTCATAAGAATAGGATTTGTAAGAACAAGTGAAAATAATAATCTATAGTTAAAAGAAGATACTGATGATAATATTTTGATTGCTGAAATATTTGTTGATGATATCATATTTGGGGATAATGATATGTTATGTAAATCCTTTTCTAATGAAATGAGCAAAGAGTTTGAGATGTCAATGTTTGGGGAGATCAAATTCTTTCTTGGTCTACAGATTCTTCAACAAGATGCAGACATATATATCACCCAATCCAAATACATCAAGGAAGTGTTGAAGATATTCAAGATGGAAGATCCCAAACTAGTTGGAACACCTATGACAACCGGATGTAAGTTGAAAAAAGAAGTCAAATCAAATGAGGTAAACCAGACCTTGTATAGATAAATGATTGGAAAACTAATGTATGTTTCTCATACTAGACTAGATATAGCACATGCAATTGAAATAGTTGCAAGATTCTAGGCTAATCCCAAAGAATCACACATGACTGTTGTCAAGAGAATTCTGACATATCTAAAGAACACCAAGGACGATGGCTTATGGTATAAAAGAGAAGGAAAATTTGAGCTTCAATTCTATATATAGATGTTGATTGGGATGGAAACTTAGATGACAGAAAAAGCACAACTGGAGGAGCATTCTTCATGGGTGATAGACTTGTCACATGGATAAGTAAGAAGCAAGGATGCATCTCATAATCTACTGCAGAAGCATAATATGTAGTTGCTACTGCAAACTGCTCTAATATTGCATGGATCAAACAGTTACTGGAAGGTATGAATATGAAAATACTTGAACCATTGATTATCTATTGTGATAATACCAGTGCACTAAACATTTCTAAAAATCATGTCATGCATGCTAAGACTAAGCATATTGCTATCAAGTATCATTACTTAAGAGAATAAGTGCAAGAGAAAGAGGTGATACTGGAATATGTTCAATCATAGGAACAATTAGCTGATATATTCACAAAGCCATTACCTAAAGATACATTTGAGTACTTGAGAAAGAGACCAGGGGTTTGGCCCTTGTCTATTAGTTAGTAAGCTGACTAGGAGGCTGCATCAGCCTACACATAATCAGAAGATCATTCATGTTGATGCAATAAAAGAGATGGAATGTAAAGATGCATCATGTGTGGTAAAATTGGCCTTGCAATTCAACCATACACTTCAACATAGTCCTTGTTCATCAACCACATACAGAAGTGAATATGAGTTATTCATCCTGCATGCCTGTATGATTTGACCTTTTGCCTTTTATCTAGATGGGGTTTCGAAATAGCTCTTAGAATGAGTCTCACAACCATAGACCGATCTAACAATGAAATATTTTTCTCCATGAATGCAATGCAAATTTAAGGTTATTCTAAGAATTGAAAGATGCAAGATTAATCTAAGACATGATTTCAATACAATTATTCTAAGAAATTGAAATTATTCTATTGCAAATGAAAGTTTTTAACTAGAAATGAGATGATAAAGTGTAGCAATAATTTAATATTCTAACAATTCATAAAAATGACTGGGGTTTTGAATGAGGAATGAGAGTTCTTTTATAGACTCAGAGGTGATCAGAATAGAAAGTTTCCTTCTTGAAATAAAACAGATAGAAAAGCCAGTTTAAAATAGAAAGCTTTCTTCAAAAGAAAATAATAAATTGTTTTCCCTTTGCTTTAACTATTTTCTTTGTCTGATTTTAGCTGTTTTATTTATGATTTAACTGTTTTCTTTCTCTTTAAAGTACAGTTATTTCAAAACTTCTATTTCTGAATTGAAGAGAAGATTTTTGAGAGAATATTTAATTAAATAAATAAGGTGTGACCTCATAAATATTTTTTTCTCAATTATTTGAATAATTAAATTCAATTTTTGAAATGAGGATATTTATTTAATAATTAAATATTATTTAATTCCTTTTTTATGTGTTTTAGCTAAAAGGGGTGAATTTAATTTAATTAAAGTGCTAGGAATTTATAATTAAATTAATTCAATCATGGGGTTTGTTTAGCTAATTGATGTTTTAAGAATTAAATATAATGTATGATTAATGCAGATTTAGGATTTTCTGCATTTGACACTTAGGTTGAGTAGAGTCAGTCAAAACTCATAATTGCCTAGTAAAATAGGACTTTGGTGATTCAGAAGAATGACAAATGCAACAAAATTGGTTAGGATTGCAAGATGCCAATTTTGGGGTGTTACATTTTTCTCCTCTTTGAATTGATGTGCGAGCAACGTGTTGATTCAAAGAATAGTCTGATGCTTGAAGCATAGAAGAATAGATTTCAAAAATTGATGATGCAAAGATTGATTGATGAAGATTTTAGAGCCATTTCCAAGACAGAGCTTGACTCTCCGAAGTCTAAGCTAGGTTGCCGAGATGCCGGTCAAGTAGAGTTTTCGAGGGTCATCTCTAGAACAAAGCTTGATCCTCAGGGATCCAGGTTAGAATGCCCCAATACCTAATAGATTAAGATTTTGAGAATCATCTCCAGAACGAAGCTTGATCCTCAAGGATCTGGATTAGATTGCCCCGATACCTAATAGATTAAGATTTCAAGAATCATCTCCAGAATGAAGCTTGATCCTCAGGGATCCGGGTTAGAATGCCCTGATACCTAACAGATTGACATCTTTCAAAGATTGTCCCCAGAACGAGGCTAAACCTTTAGGAGTCAGGGTTAGATTGCCCCGATACCTGTCCATAAAAAATATAGTCAAGAGAGATTTTGGGACTATCTCCAGAATGAAACTTAGTCCCCTAATATCTAGGTTAGATCTCCTAGAAACTGGTTAGATTGATATCTTTCACAAGAGTGTCTCCAGAATGAGGCTCAACCTTCAGGAGTCAAGGTTAGATTGCCTCGATACATGTCCCAAAAGACAATCAATAGAGATTTTTAGGACTATCTCTAGAACAAAGTTTAGTCCTCCAATATCTAGGTTAGATTGCCCAGACACTGGTTAGATTGATATCTTTCACAAGACTGTCCCCCAGAATGAGGCTCAACCTTTAGGAGTCAGGGTTAGAATGCCCTGATACCTATCCATAAAAAATATAGTTAATAGGGATGTTTAGGACTATCTCCAGAATGAATCTTAGTATCCCAATATCTAGGTTAGATTTCCCAGACACTGGTCAGATTGAGTTTTTGAGAATCATCTCCAGAATGAAGCTTGATCCTCAAGAATCTGAGTTAGATTTCTCAGATACTTAATAGATTGAGATTTTGAGAATCATCTCCAGGACAAAGTTTGATCCTAAAGAATCTGAGTTAGATTGTTTAGATACTTAATAGATTGAGATTTCGAGAATCATCTCCAGAATGAAGCTTAATCCTCAGGGATCCAGGTTAGATTGCCCTGATACCTAATAGATGACAAGATGTAAGGAACAAAGATGCCCTTATTGATTGTGGAGTATCCAGCTTTGACTATGAAGTACAAAAAACTAAACATGCCCCAAGTGATGAGATTCCCCTAGCAATGAGGACTTTTGAATTTAGATTGATTGATTGGAATAGGTTCAATGATGTAATCATCCTGCCCCCTCGGGAGCGAAATAGAAAGATGACATGTCATAATGATGATTAAGAGCAAGAAATCATAGATAGATGTTGAATCAGAGATCAAGAAGAATTCAGAACATATTACAGAAGAATTTAGAAGATTCATAATCAATTTAGAGAGATGTCAAGGTCCAGGTTGACCAAGTTTGACTAGGGTTGACCAGAGTTGACCAGAGTTGAATTTTGATGAAAAGAGTCAAAGATTTTAGGAAATGTTGATGAGATAAGATTCTGACAAGAAAGCGACATCAGAAAGTTGACTGCACAAGTGTTCGATCACGTCGGTCCCAAAAATTTTAAAATGCAATTTTGAGCTATATAGAAGTGTCAGATTTTGATTTTGATTTTGATCACGAAAATGGATTCACTTTTGAAAATTAGATTCTATTTCAAATCATTTGGAAGAGCCAGAGTGAGGATCAAACACTTGTGTAGTAGTGGTGAATCCAGGACGGTGAAGAAGAACCCCCTAATGTACAAATCCAGGAGAACACAATGAAGTGAACATCGAATTGCTGCCACAATGCAAATCTAGAAAGAAAATGCAATCCTATGCTAGATGCAATCCCTAGGACATGGTTGTGAGACCCATCATAAAATCATCATCATTGAGCATTTTTGGAACATCAGAGTTGATACAATCCTTACTGGTGCCAATGCGACCATAAGAATATGAATATGACTTTCATCGGATAAAATGTAGGAAACGAACGTAAGCACCAGGGCACAAAAGCCAAGATGACCTAAACATTATTTTTAGTTGATATTGCAAGAGTACACCAATATCGAGACATTCAAAGCCAAGATAACCATGAGTGTTGTAATGCCCCGCTAGGGAACCCAGGAGAACTTAACCTAAACATAACACTAAGTTCACAGAATAATTTTTTTAAAAATGTTTACAAACAATAATGATAACAATGCGGAAGCAACACAATGAAGTACATGACATACATGAAATACAACACATACATGATTAACATTTCTTGAGGGTTCCTTGACATAGAATTACTTAAACAAACTAATCTATGATTACAATAATAAAGAACTGACATAAAGGTTACATAATCTGAAACCAATAACATACATCTCATAATAAAGATTACATATACATCTAATACCATAAGGTATACTACCTAATCAACATCCACTACACAAGTCATAGGGTATGTAATAATACATAATAATCAATACAATGCATCCTCTAAAGGATGATAACCAATATATATATATATATATATGGTACAATACACAACTCAAGTAACTGAACAAGTCTCCAAAAGACTATGAAGCTGAAACTGCAATGAGGAACATCCAAGCATGAAGAAGAATCCTTCAGAATCTCAATGGTAATAAAAATCACTACCACCCGACCATGTAGAACCATAGGTCCACTCCCACCATGCTGAGGAGATAGTAACAGGCCCATCACACGGGGGTATACAACAAGAATGCAAACAAGGTACACATGACCTCATACTCCAATGCAAAGGAAGCTCCTAGAAGCACTTTAAACCATAACAAGAAATACTAAACAACACCAGAGGTAACTGACACACGTAGGATAATCTAAGATGTATAAAGGAAGATGTCATTATGCACGTCTAACCCTTGAGTTAAGTCCTGAAAATCCCTTAAAGGATTCTGGCACCCAAGTGACTATACACGACATTAATGACCTTTTAAACAGACAAGATCACTAATGATGCCCAAACCCGCACCTCGAAAGGGGCCAAGCATCATCTCATCCTCCATCTTAGCCTATACTAGCACTTAATCATGGGTGAGACATTAATCTTATTAGTTTAATACTAGGTCAGCCTAATTAGATTAATTATTTTATCACTTGTTACCAATACTTACAATACCCTGACAGCCACTTGTGGGCTCCGGTACTTATTGCAAGCCACCTCCTACTATACAACTAGGCAACCTACCCTAGGTTCACAAAAGAGTATCATAAGGTTAATTCATAATTCAAATTGCATCCTATACATTCAGGTGCACATAGGAACTCAAAACCCTAAAACATCCACAACATCCTCACAGGACCAATCAATACATCAGAACCGAACCAGGTTGGGTCTAAGGAATCAGGACTATGACATCACCATATAAACACAAGCTAACATCATAATAAAATCATACAGAAAGTACAATACCAAAACCTCTAGAATTAAGTCCTAGGTTCATCTAACCCAACAGATACCCAAAATATGATTACATAGAAGAATCATTCAATTCATAGAAACACGCACCCAAAACACATCATAGTATATTCAAATCATATTCAGATTGCATAAAAATCAAATACAATGTTAACGTAGGGATAAACAAATTTATAATCCCTAATCATGCAAATTCATTTATTCACTTAAATTACTATCTAGAAATAATTAAATATTCTACATTTGGTAAAACGTTAACCTTTCCTATAGATCTATTTATAACAACTTATAAATACATTTAAGAAATAATTACCAATTTCCGGTTATAATTATAAAATTATAAAATTTCTAGGTGCAACATAATCGTAAATCTACATCAACTGATAACATCTCTAATTTAGTTAACACCATATGAATTAATTATTATTGGTGATTAATTAATAGCAATGATAAAATATAGATGCTTTTATTTACTTGTATCATTAATCACTTCATTAAATAATTTCATAATCTCATTCCTACCTAAGCTCTTCATTCTCATAAAGATAAAAAAATTAACTTTAAGCCTAATTTTACAAAACAACAATAAACTAATTTAAATATTAATATTAAACTAATTTAAATAATAATAATAAAAAACTAATTTAGATATTAATTTTTAACCTAAATTAAATATTAACACTAAATTAATTTAAATTTAAACTAAACTAATAATACTAAGTTAATTAATATTAAAATTTAAATCTATTAACAAAATGTATATATATATAAAAAACTAATAAAAAAAAAAGATACAGGGGGGTCCCTGTTGCCCCCACCCCCTATCACATCCGCCGGCCCCCTTATAATAAGGAGGGCACGACCAGTCCTCGGCCGGCGCCGGCTGCCGTGCCGACAGTCTCGGCTGCCGCGCTGACAGACTGCCAGTGCTGGGGGGTGCGGTGGCCCCCACCACCCGCCTCCCCACAACTTATTAAATTTCTTTTTATTTAAATTTTTTTTAATACAACCAATACAGCATGCACAAAAATATAAAGCTCAGTTTTATTTTTTTAAAATTTTATTTTAATTTAATTCTGAAAAACGGAATATCAAAAAAGAAGACCTTTTTTTTTTTATCTCTTCTATTAAAAACTATTTGACTGGTGTAATATTTCTAACTCTGTATTTTTACAGAGAGTATATGTTTTTTTTTCAAACAATAACTTTTTTTTTAATAGAGCATTTTCAAGGAGGGTATTTATTTTTTCTTCCACTATAGTTTTAACTATAGAGCATATTGATTTATCATTTTTCTAAGAGTTCTATAGGGAATTTTCCAACGAAATTTCGACAGCACTTTCGTACTAGGGTAATATATATTTTCCTACAAAAAATTAAAGATCTAGGTTTCCAGAAATACCCATTTCAACAATAAATCCAAACTAGAAACGCTAATACCCATTTACTCCTAATGCTATAAAATGAAACCCTTTATGTCCACAAACACAGATCTGGCATGCAAGCTTGAATTAAACATGAAATTGATCTAAAACATATTTTCCCAATTGAAATCATCAAAAACACAAAATAATCAAGCAAGGAATGACCAAACAAAGGATCCTAGCTTTTTGGATGCATGGAAGACAGGGATCTGAAAACCAGAATTGACATGAACAAGACCCTACCTCAATAACTGATGAGGAACACACAATGCAAAATTCCAAGCAAGGAGAATTCCCAGATTATGCTTCAAAACCAAGCATACACCAAAGCTTCTAAAAATGCTCCCAAAAACCTGTTATGTTCAAATAAGAGAAGAATCCCCCTAAAGAGGATCAATTTCCCCTAATTAAGCAAACCCTCATGACAATACATTCAGTTAACTCCTAAAATGACTCTACCCAAAATTGAAAGAAAATAACAATTAATAATTAAAATATCTAATTACTTGCACAACTCAACTTTGACTCCTAAAATCAAGTTGAGATCTCTTGAGTTTGAAAATACTTTTTCAACCAAATCTTGCACATGTAATTAATAAAATATTAATTTAAATAACTTAAATATTTACATCACAATTATCCATGCAACTAAATATTTAATTATTTAATTAAGCATAAAAGCTTATTTACTCTAATTTTCAATTAAATATTTAATTAAATATTAGTATTCAACAATTGCACTTTAATTAACCTTTCAATTAAACATAAGTATTTAATTTAATTTTCAATTAATTAAATACCCTATATTTAATAATTAATTACAATAATATTCAATTAAATAAATAATATGATATAACACCCACATAATCACATCAAGCACCTGAAATCAAACACAAGCAAAAATCAAATATGCACTAGGAAAGGGATTCATGAATTCTTGTCAACTACACAAATTTGGTAAGGTAGCTCATACAGATACTTGTCCGTTAACTAGGACAATTAGGTTTAGGATAGGATTTGGACCTAAAAACTATCTCCCCTCTCTTACCATTGAGATTAATGCAATAGGGCATGCTCACTCCTGCCAATTCAGGGAAGACGTAGCCCGACACCTGCAAACCTGTCATCACAAAGATGAACATACATGCATATATAATATGACAAATAATGGTTGAGACTAGGTTATCATGTAGATCTCGCTGAAGCAAGTAACTACGACTCTGTCCCATACCATACTAAGCACATCAAACAGTAATGAAAATATACAATTATCAATGTGCATATAAATCTAAGGTCAGTATTGTCAGAAAACCATAATCAAAATGAAATCCTAACATATACATAAGCATCATAAAATAACCATAAATCAAATACACTCAAAAGATACAATATGATAATAATGGATCAATAACATACTGAAATGTAATACATAAATATCTTCAAAATCAATTGAAATAACCACACATACATCAAAATGCCTAAAAGAGTTAGGCATCCACAAACTGAAAAGAAAACTAAGAGGTGGGTATTACAAATGCAATCATGCGTAAACAAATAGAGCAATAACAGTCAAGGAGATAGTACCAACCTCACCATGGCATACATAAAAATAAGATCGAGGGATGTGAGGTTGTTCCACCTTAGTGCGGGAGCTCTTATCACATACACCCTATTTATTTGACGTTGCCGGATCATCAGGACTACACCAACAAGCAGTAGACAAAGAAAATATCAATGAAATCCATGAGAACAGACAACATACAAAGAAAGATTCAAGCATAGCTCAGCCAATTTCAAAGTTTTTTGAATATGTATGTGTATGAGGTGTTGAAAAACACTGTTGTGCTTATGAGTTCATTGTGTTTGATTGTTATCGATAGATGTTTACGTTTGAGATATCTGATGTGTGTTAAAATATACAGATGTGTCCAAAGATAGTGTTGAAAAATATTGTTTATGGTGGTGTTGAAAAACACCAGTTTGTGTCAGTAGAGTGTTGTCCTTCAGAAATGACAAGATTACTGACTTAGGTGTAAACCAAAGATGTGATCAAATTGGGGACCTATGCCCCCAAGTAACGATGACTGACTTGACGGATGTTGCAAGGAAAAACTAGATGTGGTTTCCCCCAAGCATATGGCACTGAATCAATGTCAAGTCAGTATGGTTTGCAAAGGAACCAGAGTGTCACGAAAGTGACCAAAAGCTATGTACAAACTAAAGTAAAGAATCGTCAAGATTAAGTATCGATAGATAGAGCATTTGAGTATAACTCCAATTGTAACAGATTGATGTGTATGGCGATAGTAGGCAGATGCAGTGAGAACCACTGGTGACTGACGCGAGAAAGATTCTCAAGTTGAAAGATCGTAGGACTAGCTAGACATCAGTAGGCAGACGCAATGAGAACTACTGGTGAATGATGTTAGGGAGATTCTGAAGGAGAGAGAACTCAGTATAAGCTAAGCGAAAGTAGGCAGACGTAGTGAGAACCACTGGTGACTGGCATGAAGGAGATCCCAAAAAAGTGATAGGATAGTGCCCCCTAGGCCAGGAGGGTTGCTCTGAGAGTATGACCAGTTTCAATCCATGTAAGTTGGTGTCTTGACGGGAACTGAAAGCATGCAAAAAATCAAATGCAAGTAGGAAAGAAGGAAAGCAGCAAATCAGGAAGGCAACTGCATAAAGCCAAGTGCTGTTGCGATAGATATAGCAATGTGGAACAAGAGGCACCTATTTACTAGGTTTTCACCTTCTTGGCAGAAATTCTTTTTTTTGCTACCATGACGCCTGTTTGCCATGTTTTCATCAATGACACCTTTTTTCTTTTTCTCTTTTTTTGTATTTTTTAATTTTTAATTTTTTTTGTATTTTTGGAATATATGATTTTTTTGGAGATACATCAAAGTGCCTATCGCTAGGTTTTCACAAAGATGATCTTTTTTAGGACATTTTACGATTTTTAGAGATTTTGCAAATTTTAGATTTTTAGAGATTACTCGATCTCAAGCAAGATCACAATGGTTTTCCCCAATGTCTAGCAAGGTGTAGGACATTGCAGATGGATTAGAAAGCTGATGTATGCGATGAATAGCCAATGATGGATGAAGAGGGTGAATGCAACCCTCAAGGATAGTCTCTTCAAGATTACCCAAGCTAGGAAAAAAATAATATAGCAATGTAGGCTCATGGAGCAGTGTTGGATAGCATATAGGATAATGACTTGATGTCATGAAAAGAATGTGGTCCAAAAGAGTGGACATGTCAAGAGACTTATGAGAATTTTTTTTCCATTTTTTTTGTTCTTCATTTAGATAAAAACCAAGGGGTCAATTAGATAAGATAGAGCTATGATGGTGCAATCAGGATAAGGGGTGATGAAGGTATAAATGAAAGTTTTGGATTATGGAGCAAAGGATGCTCAAAGATAGGAAGGATAGGCTTGGGATAAGAAATATCATGGTAGGGTAACATGGATGAGAGAAAGTGAATAGGATGATGGAAGGGATCATGAATGTCAAGATACATGATGCTCATGGATAGGCTCAACCTTGTCAAGATCAGCAGAAGGAACATGGATGCTCATGAGCTAGCTGGATGTAAGATATGATAGATAGGATTACATGGAAGGAAATTGCCCCCAAGTGAAGAGTGCAAGTAGGAGGAATTACACATGACACCTATTTGCCAGGTTTTCATCACGATACTTATCCAAGGTGCCACAAGAAGTGGTTTTCACCATAGGATGGATTGATTTATCTTTACTTTTGCTACCAAGGTGCCTGTTTACCAGGTTTTCACCAAGGCACTTTTTCTTTTTTGTTTTATTTTATGGAGGAAATTAAGCTTCTAGCTCTTTAGATAGTGCTCTTCTGAAAGATATGTTATAATAGGCCAAGGCCGTTGAAAGTATGCTCAAAGATGTTGATAGGGTGATGGTAGAGAATATGATATGGAGGATAAGGAAGATGGTAGCCAAGGATTTATGCACTTGATTGGATAAGAAGGATGGAAGGATATGAGATGGATGGGTAAGAGGTAGGTGTAGGATATTGGATAGGGTATGGTGACAAGATCAACATTGACACACCCCTTGAAGGGTAGTGGATGAATGGAGGAAAAGTGGATGGAATAGCTTGAGATGTTGATGGATGAGTTGATATGGATCTTGGTATGCAAGGACCCAAGATGGAGTTAGAAGATGGGAGATGTATAGATGGAGATGAAGTGGAAGAATTTGGAATCTTGGATGCCGACTCTAACTTTTCCTTTTTGTTCAAGTCTTCTAAGATGGACTTGGGAATCCACATAACTTTTGATTTTGTTTTTGTATCCAAGTCTTTTTGAAGAGCCTTGGGAATCTAGGCAGCTTTTGATTTTCCTTTTCTTTTGGATGATTTAGAACGCAATTCTTCCATAATGGATTTAGGAACCCATATTTTCTTTGATTTTATTTTTTGCTTGGATTTAGAACGCAATTCTTCCATGATGGATTTAGGAACCCATATTTTTTTAGTGGACCCTTGTGGTCTCTTGGATATTTCCTTTTTCTTTGTAGTCACATGTCAATTAGATGAGACATAGTGATCTTCATATGTAAGTGGATTCTTGTATTTCTAATTTTTTCATTGTACATCCAAATTACTTCCAAAAGACTTAGGAATTGTGGATGAATGGGGCTGATATGACTGGTTCATATGTATTGGTTGATATGGATATTTCAAGGATGTAAGTCTTTGTTGATCTTGATGGGAGATAGGGTAAGTGGATGACAAGCTAGTATTGATAGGCATGGTAGATGGGGGGACATAAGGACCTAATATAGATGGAAGGTTTGACGGTCTCAGCTTTGGGATGTAGGGACCAAGGATGGATTTGGAAGATGGAGAAGACTGATGCTTACGTTTGAATGGAGGGATATAAAGTGTGGAGGGGATATCAACAT
>MU223073.1:348622-359106 GCA_018584345.1 Thuja plicata | reverse complement strand
AATATACCAAAATATACCTTTAAAAATAAGAGTAACTATAATAATTTTATTATTACAACATCAAGACATAAACATCAGTCATTATCAAATAAGTTGCATATTAAATGAGAATCATTTCTTTTTTGACATTTTCTTTTTTTCTGATTCTCTAAAATCTTGCAGAGGCATATCCATCTCAACATCGTCATTTCTTTTCGCTCATGGACATGATCTCATTGTCCTTTGCAAAGGTGAGCCCTCTGCAATAAAAAATAAAAGGGTTAAATTAAAAACATATTATCATAATTGGGGTTAATTTAAAAACATATTATCATAATTGTTACAAGCATTTCAGTACTTTAAAAAACATAAACGTGACGCTCTTTACCTTGTGCAACCAAATCTTCTTGCTCGGCGGCTTGAACCTCAACATGCTCATCGGGAACCTCTACATTCTCTGCATCTGCAATTATAATTAAATTTTTATTACTACGCCAAATTCAATTTAAAATTTTTACTTGTATTAATAAATCAATAATCAAAATTTGAATAGAAAATGTATACATTCGGTTCTACAATGCACATCTGAATCGACGCCTTTGTCGTGCTCGGATGGTATTTCAAGATTGACAGACTGAATTCCAATGTAAATAATTAGTGCATTTATTGACAATATATACATATAAATACAAGACAAATACTGAGAAATGTTAATCATTCAATTTAATACATATAAATATAATCACTTTAAAGTTTTAAACTAATATGTAATCATTGTTTCCTTACTTAAAACAAATATATTCACTTTATTTTGGAACTTAACATCAAATAGAGTAATTGGAAAATTATTCAACTTGAAATAAAAATCAATTGGATTATTTACCTGTTTGATGGATCCACCAGAAGAACATTGCGCACTCTTTGATCAAAATCGTTTAGCCATGACTGTATAGCCTTGTTTGTAGCCTACTTTCTTGTCCTCTTCTGAAATCTTTTGTTTGAACTCCAAGGCCTACATTTTTATTATACGTAGTGAATTTCATCAAAAGTCAATTGATTACAATTTATAAATATTTACAAACGGTTTCTCATTTACTATTACTTACAATTCGTCCAGTAATTTTTGAATATCCACCTGAGCCGAGCTTGTGTTTCCCGTGCTTTTGTTTTCTTGCTTCTGTTTCCTTTGATGTTTCAGACAACCTGTGTGATGTTTGAAATATGTTAGATCACATAAGTACAAAGAGTAAATAGTACATAATTTCATTATTAAGATTATCATGTACCTTCTTTCCTCGGGTGATACTATTTGTCCGTCATGTCTTGAGTGCCTCTCAAGTGCACCCTTTTTAAGATTCTCCCACTCATTAATAGGAACATAGGGGGCCGCTTGTAATAAGGGTTGTGTTCTATTTAGGTCCTATAGTTGTCCCTAATATACTTCAAATTTTTCCCCACTTTCTCAAGGAGCCTAAGTCTTTGAAAGACGTTGGGTCCAAAAACTTTTATCATAGAGTCAATGAGTTTATCCTTTAACTCTTTATCTTTTGATTGCCACCTTTTAAGAAAAAAACTGTTAGATTCATAAATGAAGTGAAGCTACCTTTTAATATACTTGAAGAGAGGGTTGAAAGGAAATCTGATCTAGCAATGAAATCAAAATATGATACCATGTGCGTATGGTCGGCCCAAAAATGCGCAAACATTCATCATTAAGTCATTAAGTTTTTCATAAAATATATTATTCCCTGCAAAATAATAATGAGATTATTAGTTATTGCAAGCGATTGCACAGGGGGGTTAGTGCATTACATTATGAGTATAAGATTTTATAGTAAAATAAAGGATCAATCTTTAAAGTACCTGGAAGCTGAGCTACTCTCACGGGAAGTCCATCTTCAATGTTCATGAGCAATTGATCACACTTCTCTATTGTTCCCGTACATGAAACACGAGTACATCCAGGAATTCCATCATCGCCTTCTACATAAAATAAATCTAATATTATAAAATGCCCCCTAAGAAAGAATTGTTCAAGTGAAATAAAAACATGATAAATGAGAGAGAAAAAGATGAATCTACTTACCAATAATAGGCATTGCCAGTGCATCTGTGGCAAAGCTACATGTTGCCGACATTGTAGGCGGCAGTACCTCTGTGGTTCTGATCCTTGTAGTAGGCAGCATAGTGAACATAGGATCAATAGTAGGTGCTGAAAAATAATATTGTTAGAGCATAACAAAATATGGACAACCATGGACAAGATTGTTAGAGCTATTAATAAAAAATATTGTTCAATCAAAACACAAGTGGACGATAGAAAATGTGATCTACTTGAACCACCTGAAGTATTTGCATCTGTAGAACGACCCTTAAATGTTTTTAGCATCCTCTGTAAAAATAACACATGTATTTTAGTCAATGACATAAATAAAAGAGTATACTATAAAAACCATTATTGAACTTTTGTTATAATTAAAAACTACATTAATACTTACTGTATAAGTTTGAACACGGTGAGATAACTCATCCTCTCTCATCAGTATTTCAGGAGTCAGAGGTTCAATATATGCCAATCAAGTTAACTCTCTTGAAATTTAACGAAGGACCTTTTGCAATGTAGCCACAAGATCAATGTCTGATGAAAAATCAACCATGAATGGATCCTGCTCATCCTGTGGCTCCTCATGGACTACTTGTTCCTTTCCCTTATTCTGATCAGCACTCATTTGTGATAAAAATATTATTACCACTTTATTTAAAAGCTATCCAAAATAGTAGTGAATAATAAAACATAACAAAAAATATGCATTAACATTTTTCTTGTATGTGCATTTGTACAACAACAATGAGTTTTACCTATCGGGAAGAAGAAGTCCCATGAGAACCATCATCACCATGCGTATCGTGTGGCTATTGATCCATACTATAGCCCTGTATTTAAAAAATTAAAAATTATTGAGACATGTTAAAACACATATTCTTATGCTAAGTTACGTTGAATAATAGACAATTATCAGAATGCTTCAATTAAAAGGAGGGAGTTTTTTTATTTTTAAAAAATTTTAAATGGTGCATAGTGTGTACCACCTCGTACATGATAGTGGGTTTTTTTTTGGTATCTATGCGATTCAAATTGTAATCGACAAGTAGTTCTTCGCCTCCATGTATTGATTTGATCGCACATAGAAATGCACGATTTCCCTCGTGCGCCTCAAATATGCAATTGGGTTACTTCTTAGTTGATGCAGGTCGTGTACTATTTATAAGACCTGTAATATTCGCTGATGCCACTGACCTTCCGTCAATGTATATAGCTACTGTTTTACTTTGTTCACTAATTTTTTGTTGTATATAATTTTCCGCGAGTCCATACCTACACATACTTTTTTTTATATCTAACAATCTGCATCCAACTACTGTAATCATAACAAGGTCTGACATACTCCATCAATTAGACAAATTTGTTGTAAGAGACCTTTATTCCATCCATGGAAAATAGGCCCAAACCATGTATTTAAGATGGTGCTATGTGATATATCCTCTCTCTAACACAAAAATCAGTGTTTATTGAAGGAAGTTCATCGGGGACCCATTGTTTTTGTAGATGTTTGTACCTAAAGGGAACCTCAGAGTTGTCTTTTCTCTCATCATCATAAGAAAATGACCCCCCTTGAGCAAGGAAAAATTCCATGTGTTTATTGAATTTCTTTCTGATCTTTTGACCTCGAGTCGATCTCCTTGATTTAGACATGCTAAATGTCTCACTTTCTTCTTCCATTCCTACATTTTCCTCGCTCGAGGAAGACAAATCTGACAAATACCTATTCGCTAGTACCTACACTTCATGAAATTAGAGAGATAGGTGGAAATGAGAGAGATATTTTACAAATGGTAAAAGACATTAATCTCTATGGTGTGTATTGATTTATACCTGACAATCCATGAGACTATGTGGGATACCTGACAAAAGATAATAGTTATATAATCAGAAAAACATAGTTCACTCCATAGTTTTTATTACATCTTGTGAAGGATATTATACATTATTAAAATTATCTATTTATACTTTCAGAATTAGCTCACTCCATCGCAGGGAACAAAGAGAATCACTTGTGATTTAACATCATTGATGTGCAAGGAAATAGAAAATTATCAGAAGCAAATCCCATAAGATAGTATTTAGAGATTAAATGCACTCTTTCAGAATGAAATTTCTCTTAACAAAAGATCAAATATATAAGTAGGACATATAAAACAAGGTGAATAAGAGTAGTTAATTAAATATTCACGATAAACCAAAAATGCCATTGATATGAAACCCTAAGCATATTAGTGGAAACATGCAGATTTTAACCCAAAACAATCGTTAAAACATGCCAAACATTTGGTATAATTGTACATTTCATTCATGCCATTGATATTCTTCTTCATCCATCTCATCATCAAGATCATCGTCATTGACGACATCATCACCACCACTATCATCGTCATCATCGTCATCATCATCATCATCATCATCATCATCATCATCATCATCGTGATCAGTAGAAGCATCATCGTCATCTTCTTCTTCATATTCTTCTTCGATTAACTCTCGATCGTGATCATCATCTACATCATCATCCACTTCTTCCTCTTCCTTGATATCTTCTTCTTCCATCACATTATACTTTATCATCCTTCCTCTTGGATCATGTCTAAAAAAAAATGACCAACCCGGTTTATGTGGAACCTCTGAGTAAAATACTTTCTCACATTGACTTGGAAGAACACAGGGCTCTTCCCCAACTGGCTCAAACAACCTTGTATTAATCATTGGAAATCCACTTTCATGTTCAATAAAAATTCTATTAGGATCATTTTGATTGAGATGTAGTCTATACCATTTCACGACAAAGAGAACTAATTTGAAGGAATTAAAGTCACAGTCAAGTATATCAACCAAAATACCATAGTATCAATTTTGTGACTCTCAAGGATGTAAGTCGTTTCTACATGAAATATTGGTCACCTAGAAGACTACACTTATCCCAGAATCACAAGTTCTCTTCGTGTCATCCAAATTTTTGATGCAAAATTTATATCCATTACAGAACATAGCCTTGTGATGTTTCACCTACAATAATGTCAAACATGTATAAATTGTTGCATCACGAGTTGAAAAACATATGGTTGATTAACAAATTTATAAGTACCGAGTGATCTCTTAAACAATATGCCAAATCTATTTTCTTTTGTGTAGCATTGGGATCTCCATTACAATGAGCTTGTATAACCAATGAAGACACAAATTCCCATTTTAATCTATGACCATAATTTTGACATCATTCAATCTAGACTGTCATCCAATCTTGATTGTTTGCAATAAACAAATGTATTGCATCCCACTCTTTAGAAACTGTACAAAAGTAAATAGATAATCAGTTAAAACATATTTATTTTGAAGATTAAGAATTAATTAACTACAATAACATCTCATAATTTATTACCTTTCAGTTTCCTAAATCTACCATTGCCCACCAAGTACTCCCCTTCAAAAATTTTAATGGAGTCGAGATCCCAAATGCAATCTATATGGGTCTTTGCTGCAAGATTAGGAAGATATTGAGTAACATACACCATCATTTGGTATACCATATATCCTTCAACCATAGAACCCTCGGGACGTGCTCTTTGTTGTACCAAACCCTTCAAAAATTTCAAGTGTCTCTCAACCATCCACATTGACCTAGCATGTACAGGTCCACACAATTCAATCTCCTCAACTTGGTGTATGAGATAGTGTTCTTGTGCATTGAAAAAGGTTGAAGGTAAACACTTTTACATTTCACACATTAGATGAGGAATTCTTTTCTTATGATATTTTATATCTTCTTTATGGATTTTTTTAGATGACAACCACCTACAAGGGATTGAAGACACAAAAATATATCAATACAAGACTTTACAATATATTACTTGTTTGATATTATTGTTTTATATATTAAACAAATATCACTGCTTACCTCATGTATTTTTCAAGATCATATATCACTTGTTTGATATTATTGTCAAAGTTCTCTAGGAGCGATAGGGGTAGCAAATACTGCAATAATTGTCCACTGATCATTTCATACAATGAAAATTGAATGTAGTTACACAAATATATTGTAAATACAAAAGACTGTGACTTACCTTGATGAAGGTATTTCAATCATGCATTTTCATCCCTGACCCAAAATCACTCTTCTTTGATATGACATTGCTTATATTCACAGTAAATCCTGTAGGAAATCAAATTTTGTGTATGACTTCTTTTATGACATTACTTTGTTGCTCTGTTAATAACAAAGGAAGAGCACTTGCATTAATCTAGTCTCCATTGCTATTTGATTTAATGATATTTATCATTGCATGATTAGAATCATTAATGTCACTACAAATTTTGCCAAGTTTTTCTTTTTCACGCCTTCCATCCAATATTTTCCACAGTGTCTCTGTTACATTCTTTCCAATATGCATAATATCAAATAAATGCACAATTTGTAGTTGTTCATAGTAGGGAAGCCTACTAAATTCTCTGGGATAACATTTTAGTCTCTTTGGAAGCTGGTCAGTGATGCCTTCATGACCTTCAAGATCATCAACTATATAATTAGCCAACAAAACACAATCGAACTATATAATTTTCAAACATCAACCATTAGGTGGAATGATATTACCTTCAATTCTATTATATTCCAACTGCCATAGGTGAGGTCTCATTCTTCGGGACTTTGATGTAGTCTCTTCTTTCTCATTGAAAAGATTTTTTTCCACACTTCGATACTTATGATTTCTAGGGAGGAAGTGCCTATACTCATCAAACCCCTGCTTTCTTAAACTTTTGGAATGACAAGATTATATCTTTGGACCACACATTGGACATGAAAATTTTTCCTTTATTTGAAGACCTACAAGATAATGATACAATTGGATTAACTCTGTTAATTTTTAGAATTAGAATTATCGTGTACAACTAGAATTCACCATAACATACCAAAAAAATGTGTCAACTTTGGAGCATCATGAATTGTCCACACAAGCATTGCATGAAATTGAAATTGTCTTTTTCCAATTGGTCTAGAGATGTCATACATAGTGAAACCATTCCATAACACCAACAACTCGCCGATAAGAGGAGCAATATATGCATTCATATCTTTCACTTGGTACTTACCTAGTTGAATTAACAACAACATCAGATAATTATTGTGGCCATTTCACTTCAAGAATTATAATTACATGTAGATAACTATAAAATAATAAAATACCTGGAAAAATCATTGCCAACGTAATATGATCCTTCTTTATTTACATCCATGGTGGAAGGTTATTGTTGATAACAAAAATAGGTCACACCGAGTAAACAGATCTCATCTCTCCATACAAATTGACACCATCTGCTGCCAGAGAAAGCCTGAGATTTTGACGTTCTTCTTTAAAGTGTGGCCACTTTTCCTCTATGTCCATAAATGATGAACCATCCACAGGAATTCAAATAATTTCATCTCGACTCTTGTCACGTGCATGGTAATCCATAAATTGTGCCAAGCTATTGCATATGAATAATCATTTCAGACGTAGAATAATGGGGATGTAACGAAGAACCTTGCGAGACACCTTTTTTATCATTTGATCATCTTGATATCTGCTCATATGACATTTAAGGCATTCTATTGCATTTTCATGTTCTTTATGATAAATAATATGATCTTCAGGACAAGCATCTATTGCTTGATACTGCATTCCAATATGTTTCATAGTGGCACATAATTCTTGGTACGAGCGAGGGAGAACATTTGATGGTGGTAATAGAAACTCACCTATCAATCTACAACAAAAAATATAAGTCGTTACCATAAACAATCTTAATGGTACATGTTTCACCTTTTAAACATTATAATGATGTATATATGAAAAACCTTAGCATACATGACATTTCTATGTTGGATAAACAATTCATAACCTTCAAATTCACCAACAACAATAAAGCAAAGAGAAGAGTAGATTGGGAGCCTTCGTAAAGGGTCGTGTTCACCTTCTCAAGTTGAGGTATATCATGGATGACATCAATGTCATCCTCATCATCATCATCATCATCATCATCATCATCACTAGCACCAGTACCAAATGTATCAATGATCAATGCATTCATACAATCATCTTCAAATGTGTTTTCTGGCGCATGATCGTCATCTTCCATGAGATCATGATCTTTAGCTTCAATACTCACACCTCTATGTTCCTCTATATTCACACCCCAATCTTCCTCTGAGATGTGGTGGTCCATATCACATACTACACTGGGGAGATCGACCTATATAAAAAATTATGATAATCAAACCCCCCTTCAATGTGATAATCAAACCTCCATGGTTCATATGTATATTAATTGTGAAAACAATATAACAAACAACAATTACCAATGGATGATAATCAAACCCCCCTTCAATGTGACCATTCTCCCTACAATGTCTCTTTGTTGTTTTGATTTTGATTCTTCTTGTCTTTAAGTCATTACAACTCTTGCATGGACAAAAACATTTATCATCACCTTCTCTTTGAAAGTTAGACAACAATCTAGTGATTATATCCCTATTTTAATCAAATTCCCTTGTATTATCTGACATGATCCTTAATGTGTATATCTAATAAAAATTGGACATGTTGTACTTAATGTTTATATCTGCACATAAGGTTTTGATAGCAAATGGTCAATCTATTTGCTCGTGGTGAGAACTCTTTAGTTGTGACAAAAAATGTCAAACAAAAAATGACATGTTATGCTAGGTTTTATAAATGATATGTTACTTTGTAAATTTAAATTTGAGTTTTATAACTGTACATATATTTTCTTCGACTCCCCCACATTGTAATCATATTGACAGGTTGATATCAAATTCTATGTCAAGATTTACAACATTAAATTGATCATAGTGGGAAGACTCAGACACAAGAAGAATATGAGTATAGCCAATACTCAAAAGAATATGAATGAATGCAAACATACATAAGTGGATGAACATAAATAATGAAGGTACCAGAAATTTCCTAAAGTAATGAAGTGTTGACCTCATGTTCTGATCTGTCATGCCCAAAAGTTGGGCAAAAACACACCAACAAATTTTTTTAAAACACACTAAAAGTTAACTAAACTATCTCAAGGATAACACTTGCACGCAAAATGGTGTAGAAGAAAATGGCAATGTAAGGGTCATACGAGGTAGGATAGCTTACAGAGCTATCCTACAAGGGTCCTTAAGCTACACACTTCGATCGACACGCAAAATGAGACAATTGACCAAAAGTAACCTAGAGTTGACCAAAAGTCAACTATACTCTGAATTACATGAAAGAAGGTTACTAGGGCCTACTGAGACCTATGGAAAGCTTAGGCATGCAAATCGAGATAGTTGACCAAAAAGTCAACTATCTCATAAAGTCATGAAACTGAAACCCTAGGGCCCAAAGGGTACATGGAACACCTGGTGCAAAAATTGAGATGATTAGAGGAAGTTTGACCATGGTTGACCAAAAGTCAATCATGTATGAAAAAGGTCAAGGGTAACGATAATACTCTTAACAGAGGTATATCACGACACTAAGGGGTTATTATGACCCCCTACAAGATTAATTGTGACGACTCATTAAAGTTAAGCGATTAATTAATTTTAATAAATCATACTCTAAACTTTACAAATTTATAATATTTGGACCACGTTTCAAAAAAAGATTTAAAAAAACATTAAAAGCCTAACAAAAAAAAAACTAGCATATCTAAAATTTAAACCATAATAAAATTTAACTTTTAAAATTGTATTTAAATCATTATTAAAAGAAATCTTCAATCCATAAAAATCATATTTTAATCTTTAATCCTAATCGATTTAAATAATCCATCTAAAAATTTAAGTAAAGAATAACAAGGCTTAAATCTCTTTTTACTACAATTATATCAAACTCTAATAAATTAAATCAATTCTAGTTACAAGTAAATCTAATTTTAAAACTAATCATTAAAACAATATTTAAATCAAAATCTGAAAATTAAATCTACTCTAAAATAAAATACATCAAATCTAATCTAATCATTAAATAAATTCCTTTGTTAAAACTAATCTAGAAGAAAATCCAATCCTCCTAAAATTTAAAAAAAAAAAAAATCTAATTTTTAACTTATTCATACTTTAATTTTTAAAAAATACAATCCTCTCTAAAACAAAATCCATGTCCATAATATAACATTTCAGTTTAAATCTAATAATAAACTTTGAGTTTGAAACTACTATTTAAACATTATTTAAAATAATATTTAATCATAATTAAAAACTAAAATTATATTTGTAATAATCTAGATCTATAGAAAAAAAATTTCTATTAATTATTTTACCATTCCTAATAAACCCAAAACAAACATATGTCCCCATCACAAGAATATTAATTTTTAAACTAATTCGATTTAACTCTAAACTTTATATATA
>MU223073.1:335113-348166 GCA_018584345.1 Thuja plicata | reverse complement strand
TATATATATATAAAACGTTTCTTTTTTATAATAGTAAAAAATCTTCTTAATAAAATACTATCTTAATAAAATTTACTGGAGTTTATTTGTCTGAGACAAAACAGTGGACATATGCTCAAAATATTTTGTCTTCAAATTTACATATGCTCAAAATTAAAATTTGTTTCTAACAGGAATAATTTCCTACTACCCCTTCATGGTTACTCTGCCCTCCCAAGGGTGAGTGTGCCTTGAAGGCCCATTTGAAATCTAATCACAAAATAAAGACATTAAATTTCAATTTCAAAAATAAAACTTCAAAATACATAGGACTCCATTATTGGAGTTTCGAGCTCAAGAACACACATTAACAAAAATAATTTACTTTAAAGAGATCCAACCTTAATTCCTTGCTAAAATGAGGAATGGATTGGTGTTGAGCTATCCTTCCTAAGGTCCTTCTCCAAAAGCTCCTTCAATTGAATTATGTCTCTAAGGGTAGAGAGTGGGTGAACACTCAACTCATCCTAAATCCTTCCCTAAATAAACAAACCTCCAACAAGAACAAGGCTTAACCCAAAGGTAAGGTGACCCTAACCAACCCTTAACTATCCACTTGCCTAAACTCTCCATGGGTGAAGTCAAATGAAACTTGGGTAGAAGAGAGAGTGAGGTTAACCAAAGTTACACTCCTCTTCAAATTCGCTCAAGTCTGAAAATGACACTTTAAGGGAGCAATAAATGAGTTTAGAGGCTTATTAATGATTTAAAATGACCTCCAACCCATAGGATACCAATTTTGGTAACTAAAATTGACCCCGGTTACCCCATGGGAGCCCAAAAGACCCTCCAAAACTAATCCTAAAGTTAGCCTACAGATTTCTAAGTCAAGAAGACTTTCTAGAAACTTCTAACCCTAGGGTAAGCTTGGGTAATACTCCTAGGTAACCTTAGTTAACCCTATAACTAAACCTGGTTCCCCTTACTAGCCATGTCAACATTAAATTACAACAATTGCTAAATTTGGCACATTAAATTAAAACAAATGACATGACTCAATCACATGAACATTCACTAATCTAATTACACATATGCAAACCACGTTTACGAAATAACCACATAAACAATGAGGTCCATGTCTCTTTATATAAATAGGACCTTGGAAAGCACGGTCATTTACATAGGTTCTAGTACTGGGTCCCCGGTTTAGATCCATGGTCAACTTTCCCTGCACACTCAATGCACACATCAATAGATACAAAATGACATGATATGAAATATACATGACATCAATAATATACATGCATATAAACCACATCTGTATTAGAACTAAAATAACCTAGCATCGGTTTCCTAAACCAAATTCATCATATTACATTCATACATTTAAATCCATATAAGACATCACACATAAGTTGAAACTGAATCAAAACATAAAGCATCTCAATGTACCGTGATTACAAAATTAGGTGCTAAATATATAACATAGGACTCCATTGATCCTAGAATACATAAAAGTATCTAATAGTCAAAGTATGTCAAAGCATAAACTACTGAAAGCATGAGTAACAAAACAATAAAACTATGACAGTCTAATGTAGGTCTCACATCCACCCCCTCTAGCTCCTGGAGTTTATTGAAGAGGTGAGGGTACTGTGATCTCATCTGTGTTGTGTCCTCCTAAGAGGCTATAACCTCATCATAGCAATCCCACTGGACCCTAACCTGGTCCAGCTCTCGGCCTCGAAGACCCAATGTCCACCGAGCCAATATACGAATTGGCTCCAAAGCCAGTTGCCCATCCGAATCTACCTACAAGGCATCCCAATCTATCACATGAGACTCATCATAAATATACTTCCTCAGAACTGAAACATGAAACACATCATGGATTCGTGACAGGCTAGGTGGAAATGCTAAATAGTAAGCAACTGGTCCTATCCTCTCAAGGATCTCAAAAAGTCCAAAAAAATGAGGTGGTAGCTTAGAGCCCTTTCAAATCGGATTGGACTCTTATGCAGTCACACTCTCAAGAAGACTCTATCTCCAATTAGAGAGGCTCGATCAATCCTCTTCGCATCTGCATACTTCTACCTATCTTGAGCTTCGTCTAGTCGCTGTCTAATCAAAGTCACCTACTACTCCATATCTCTCACTAGCTCAGGACCAATGGAAACTATATCCTCGATCTTATCTCAACTGAGTGGGGTCCTACATGGCCTACCATAAAGAGCCTGGTATGGAGGCATACCCAAGGAAGTCTAGTGCCCGTTTCTATAGGCAAACTCCACTAAGTGTAGGTATTCTTCCCACCGAGTTTGATGGTCCATGACATACATGCGAAGCATGTCCTCTAATACCTGATTGACCCTCTCGGTTTTCCCATTTGTCTCAGGATGATAAGATGTACTAAAGTTGAGTCTAGTACCCATAGCTACCTGAAGTTCTCTCTAAAAGGATGAAGTGAAGAGAGAATCTCTATCCGAGATGATCTTATGAGGTACGCCATGAAGTCTGACTATGTCTCGCAAGAACACTTGCGCCATTGCTGGTGTGGTCAAGGTAGTTCGCACAGGTGAAAAGTGATCCACCTTAGTCAACTTATCGACTATCACCATGATGGCATCATGACGTTGAGAAGACATAGGAAGACCTACTATGAAATCCACAGATATGGTGTCCGATTTCCACACTGGTATCTCATGAGGCTGAAGGAGACCACCTGGATGATGATGTTCTGCCTTCACCCTTTGGAACTCTAGGCATCTAGCTACCATCTCCACAATCTGAAATCTCATGCTGGGCCAATTATATAGTTGCCTCAGGCCAGCATGCATCTTCTTAACTCTGGGATGCACTACATAAGGGGCCCTATGAGCCTCAAGCACTACAAAATCATGCAATCCTCCAAAAGAAGGTATATAGATACGTCCTCTATGACGCAAAAGTCCATCGGACTCCAAGGTATACTCTGAAAACTTCCCCTCAAGGGGTCTCTAAGATTGAATCAACTCATAAACCTCTGCATACATCTCATCCTCCTATAATTGATGAAGAATGCGATCTCTAAAATCTGTGCTAGTGGACATAGAAGAAATCTCATATCGTCTCCTACTCAAGGCATCTGCGACCATGTTCTCTTTCATCTGGATGTAATGGACACCAAAGTAATATTCACATAAGAGCTCCATCCATCTCCTCTGCCTAGCATTAAGGTTCGGCTGAGTGAAGATGTACTGAAGACTCTGATGGTCTGAATGAAGTTTGAATCACCCTAAGAGAAAATGTCGCCATCTGACTAAAGCATGCACCACTTCTGCGAGCTCAAGGTCATGGGTAGGGTATTTGCGCTCGTGAGTCTTTAGTTTCCTAGACTTGAAGGCTATAGCACATCCACCTTGCATAAGGACTGCTCCTAAACCATCCAAAGAAGCATCTATGCAAACCACAAAGTCTGATAAGGGCTCTGGTACAACAAGAATGGGTGAACTGGTGAGTGCTCTCTTGAGATCCTGAAAAGCCTTATCACACTTCTCAGTCCACTCAAACTTCTTTCCCTTTCACTAAAGAGAAGTAATGGGGTGTGCTACACGAGAGAATCCCTTAACAAACCATCTATAGTAACCGGCTAAGCCCATGAAACTCCTAACCTCGGTCACAGTGGTAGGTGCTGGCCAATCCATAATGGTATCTATATTTGATGGGTCTATTGAGATCCCATCACCTAAAATAACATGACCTAGGTACTTAACCTCTGATATGAAGAAGGCACACTTCAAAAAGTTTCCATATAACTGGTTGTCTCTAAGACACTGCAACACTTGCCTCAAGTGTTCCTCATGCTCTTTCTCATCTTTGGAATATATTAAGATGTCATCGAGAAACACCACTACAAACTTGTCAAGGAAGGTACAGAATACTCTGTTCATAAGACTCATGAACATAGCTAGAGCATTCGTAAGACCGAATGGAACCACAATGAACTCATAGTGGTTATATCTAGTGCGAAATGAAGTCTTGTGAATATCACTATCCACAATCCTCAACTGATGGTGACCCAATTTGAGGTCTATCTTAGAGAAGACTCGAGCACCTTGAAAATGATCAAACAACTCATCGATCCCAGGAAGTGGATACTGATTCTTGATGGTAACCTTGATCAACTATCGGTAATCCATGCACAACCTAAGCGATCCATCTTTCTTCTTTTCGAAGATAACTGGTGCACCCCAAGGAGAAACAGTGGGACGAATGTGTCATTTCTCTAACATTTCCTCAAGCTATATCTTGAGCTCATTAAGCTCATTAGTGGTCATCCTATGAGGTGCTCTCAAAACTGGCTCAGCTCCTAGTACGAGATCAATGTGAAAGTCTACTGCCCTACGAGGAGGCATACCAGTTAGCTCTGACAGAAACACATCTACAAACTCCTGAAGGATGGGGAAGTCATCAAGAGAAGTTTCCTTCTCTATCTCTTCTTCCCTATCACTGATGGTGATGGCATACAACTGGCATCCCTTCCACATACATCGCTTAAGCTACATGGCAGAAATCACATGGAGGGATATAGGCCTATGAACCCCAGAAATAACTATATTCGTACCATCATCATCCAAACATTCGATCCTCTTCTTACGACAATCTAGCTTGGCTCTGTGGGTACTTAGCCAATCCATGCCAAGAACTAGGCCGTAAGATCCAAGGGGAGTGACTCTGAGATCAGCTATGGTGGCCATGCCACCAATTTGGATTAGACAATCCCTAAGCATCGAGGTCGCAGAAACTCTAGCTCTTGAAGATAACTCTACTTCCCATCTAACTTCTTATCTAGTTGCCACTAGTCCACAACACTCCAAAACCGATGGAGAAACAAAGGAGTCGGTGGCTCTAGTATCAAATTGAATAGTAACATCACTACCTCTGATCTTACCTGAGGCCTCAATAACAGTAGCCTAGTGCTCTGCCTGGCGGTTTTCCACTGCTGCAAAAACCATGTGGGACTTCCCCCTATCCCCAACTGTCAGTTCTGAAACTGCTGCATGCTGACTACCACCCTATGGGCACTCTCTAGCTAAGTGCCCCATGGCACCACAAGTGTAACATGGCCCCCGTGACTGAACCTGAACACCAGGTGGCCTGGAATACTGATATCCTGTGGTCCTAGATGAACCGCTATAGCCACACCTAGGGGATTGCTGAGTCCGTGCTGGAGGGGTATATGGTGCCTAAGGTCTCTGGTCCTTCTTAGGACCCTATGACTGCCACTGTTTGGGCTTAGAGCCTTGCTGAACTAGTGGTGGCCTCTGTCGCTGGTTCTGCTGAGACTATTGTGGCTACTGTTGTTTCTTCTGTGGGGCCCTAAATGTCCCTGTAGAGTTCCTTCGATTCCCCTTCCACAGGGTTTTCTGATGTCCAGAGGCCTGGGATGAGGTATTATGGTTCTGTGACCTATCCCTATAATCCTGTGGGCCCCTGACTATTTCTTCGGCTACTAAGGCCCTGTCGACCATGAACCTTAAGTTCCCTGAAGGTACCATGCGTACCCTATCTAAAATCATAGGATTTAATCCCTTGATGAACCTGTTCACCTGCAGCTTCTCGTCTCCCATGCATTCAACATAGGGTAGGAGATCGAGAAATATGCCCTCATACTGGGCTACTATAAGACCCCGCTACCGGAGGTCATGGAACTCATCAATACGGTGCTGTCTGAGAAAAGCTCGAGGAAAGCTCCCCAAGTGAGGGTATTGATGTCTATGAGTCCCTTAGTCTCCTCATGCCTCTAGACACCAAGTGGATGCCCTGTCTCTTAACAAAATGATTGCAAACTGTGCTTTAAGGTTGCTACCATAATTCTGCAACCCAAAGCACCTTTCCAAGCCTAAAAGCCAAACCTATGCTCCTGCCCCATCTACTTCTCCTGTGAAGGGAGGCGGTTTAAGCCTCATAAATTCTATGATCTGATTCCCAATATCGGAGGGTGCTCTATCGAGTCTCTATGCACTTCCCCTAGGAATACCCCCTGGCACTGCAATGGACTCCTCTTCCTGTTCGACCTGATTCCCTCCTGCTCTAGGAGGTGGGTTCCAATTTCTCTCTCTTTCCTAGTTAACTGGTGGCATGCGGTCTAAGATAAGCTCGACCAAATTCTAAAAGGCCAACAATAGTGCTGCATTAGGATTGGGAGGGGGTTCAGGAGGTGGACTCTGATCCCTCCTATGATCTTCTACCTTGAGTCGAACCTCTACGCATGTCGCGGGGACACGTCTCTGACCTTGTCTTTGCTGACGGGCCTAATGAGTGACACGTGGCATCCTACACATGCAAGAAAAATTTAGTGACAACGCAGTGGGTTAGGTTCCCAATGTTGCTAAACATGGCTCTGATACCAAAATGTCATGTCCAAAAGTTGGGCAAAAACACACCAACAATTTTTTTTAATACACATTGAAAGTTAACTAAACTATCTCAAGGATAACACTTGCATGCAAAATGGTGCAGAAGAAAAATGGAAACACAAGGGTCATACGAGATAGGATAGCTTACAGAGCTATCCTACAAGGGTCCTTAAGCTATACACTTTGATCAACATGCAAAATGAGACAATTGACCAAAAGTCAACTTTACTCTGAATTACGTGAAAGAAGGTTACTAGGGCCTACTAAGACCTATGGAAGGCTTAGGCATGTAAATTGAGATAGTTGACCAAAATGTCAACTATCTCAAAAAGTCATGAAATTGAAACCCTAGGGTCCAGAGGGTACATGGAACACTTGGTGCAAAAATTGAGACAATCGGAGGAAATTTGACCATTGTTGACCAAAAGTCAACAATGTATGAAAAAGGTCAAGGGTAACGATAATACTCTTAACAGAGGTATATCACAACACTAAGGGTTTATTATGACCCCCTACAAGATTAATTGTGACGACTCATTAAAGTTAAGCGATTAATTAATTTTAATAAATCATACTCTAAACTTTACAAATTTATAATATTTGGACCACGTTTCAAAAAAAAATTTAAAAAAAAAATTAAAAGCCTAACAAAAAAAAAACTAGCATATCTAAAATTTAAACCACAATAAAATTTAACTTTTAAAACTGTATTTAAATCATTATTAAAATAAATCTTTAATCCATAAAAATCATATTTTAATCTTTAATCCTAATCGATTTAAATAATCCATCTAAAAATTTAAGTAAAGAATAACAAGGCTTAAATCTCTTTTTACTAAAATTATATCAAACTCTAATAAATTAAATCAATTCTAGTTATAAGTAAATCTAATTTTAAAACTAATCATTAAAACAGTATTTAAATCAAAATCTGAAAATTAAATCTACTCTAAAATAAAATACATCAAATCTAATCTAATCCTTAAATAAATTCCTTTCTTAAAACTAATCTAGAAGAAAATCCAATCCTCCTAAAAAAATTTTAAAAAAGAAAATCTAATTTTTAACTTAATCATACTTTAATTTAAAAAAAATACAATCCTCTCTAAAACAAAATCCATGTCCATAATATAACATTTCAGTTTAAATCTAATAATAAACTTTGAGTTTAAAACTACTATTTAAACATTATTTAAAATAATATTTAATCATAATTAAAAACTAAAATTATATTTGTAAGAATCTAGATCTATATAAAAAAAAATTCTATTAATTATTTTACCATTCCTAATAAACCCAAAAAAATATATGTTCCATCATAACAATATTAATTTTTAAACCAATTCGATTTAACTCTAAAATTTAAGTAATAATATATATATAAAAAAAAACTTACTATGCAAAACCAAAAAAATAATAAAATAATACTATCTAAAACCTAAATATCCTTACGCTATGCAGAAGGAGGCGAAATTCAAATCCCAGGCCACGAAATGTTTTATTTATATAATCAGCAGGGCGGCGGTTGGAAGAATCAGACGGTAAGACTAGTAGGCGGAGGAGGTTTTATATACATATATATTATTTTTTTTTAAATGTGTTTTTTTTTATAATAATAAAAAATCTTCTTAATAAAATACTATATTGTAGACATACACAGGAAGTAAAAATAAAAATAAAAATTTACTGGTGTTTATTTGTTTGAGACAAAACAGTGGGCATGTAGGCTCAATATTTTTCAAAATTTATTTTACCATTAGATTCTATATTTTATTTTGAAAACACTAGTGGAAACAAATTTTAATTTTGAGCATATGTAAATTTGAAGAAAATTTCAGATTTATTCTAAGTATAAAATATTATAAACCTATATTCATTTTGATTACCCAATGAACACATTTGATAAATTGAACCATTGGCTTTTATGCAAAGGAAATAACTAAATACTTCTATTGTTGAAATAATCAAAGGCTTATTTGAATAAACACCATATTCTACAAATTATTTAAACCTATGATATATCAAAATTGTTCAAGCCCATAGTTCTAGAATTAAGGTTTTGCTAAAACTCATGAGATTTTAATTACATATTAGTTCCCATAAAATTGTCTTTGCAATACAAGCATAATTTCCTTTCAAATTTATTAAATAAGTATGACTACAATTTCTTTTGAAAGTTCATTCCTTATTTTAGATAAAACAAATTTACAAAGCAACTCATGATTACAATAACACAAAGGTTACAAACTTAATGTTCTCAACACCACTATACATTCATGAAATTTCCAAATGATAAGTTTTAAGGCCATGATTTTCCAGTGTTACCCATCTCACACAAAAGGTTAAAATGCATCTTTATGCTCCCAACAGGAACCTGCACAAGATATGGTTGACCATGGAGGCTCACCTCCCAACCTAGGCGTTTGCAAGGCCACCCCCGAGCTTGGGGATCCAAACTAGAACGGGATACAAACAGACATACACAACAAGCAGACAAGCAAACAAAATACTATACACAAGAAAACTTCCCAACACAAGGGTATACAAGAGGAAGGCCTCCAAGAGTCATTCCTAAAAACATGGGTAGTGGTAGACCTCACTGTAGGAGAAATCCAAGAATCTAAATGAAAACACAAGCCTCACATGGACTTGTAAAGGACCATCTTCCCAAGATGCAGTCTGAAATAACCTCCTTATGCCCCCCCAGGTGCCCTCAGGGCCTTCTTGGCATCATGGGTATCATGTTACCCCATGTTTTTCCCTCCACACATGAGAGACTCTACACTAACATAAATCATTTCCTACTACCCCTTCAAGGTTACTCTTCCCTCCCAAGGGTGAGTGTGCCTTGAAGGCCCATTTGAAATCTAATCAAAAAATAAAGACATTAAATTTCAATTTCAGAAATAAAACTTCAAAACACATAGGACTCCATTAATGGAGTTTCGAGCTCAAGAACACACATGAAAAAAAATAATTTACTTTAAAGAGATCCAACCTTAATTCCAAGCTAAAATGAGGAATGGATTGGTGTTGAGCTATCCTTCCTAAGCTCCTTCTCCAAAAGCTCCTTCAACTGAATTCTGTCTGTAAGGGTAGAGGGTGGGTGAACACTCAATTCATCCTACATTCTTCCCTAAATAGGCAAACCTCCAACAAGAACAAGGCTTAACCCAAAGGTAAGGTGACCATAACCAACCCTTAACTATCCACTTGCCTAAACTCTCCATGGGTGAAGTCAAATGAAACTTGGGTAGAAGAGAGAGTGAGGTTAACCAAAGTTACACTCCTCTTCAAATTCGCTCAAGTCTGAAAATGACATTTTAAGGGAGCAATAAATGAGTTTAGAAGCTTATTAATAATTGAAAATGACCCCCAACCCATAGGATACAAAGTTGGGTAACTAAAACTGACCCCGGTTACCCCCTAGGAGCCCAAAAGACCCTCCAAAACTAACCCTGAAGTTAGCCTACAAATTTCTAAGTCAAGAAGAGTTTCTAGAAATTTCTAACCCTAGGACAAGCTTGGGTACTACTCCTAGGTAACCTTAGTTAACCCTATGACTAACCCTAGTTCCCCTTACTAGCCATGTCAACATTAAATTACAACAATTGCCAAATTTGGTACATTAAATTAAAATAAATGACATGACTCAATCACATGAACATTCACTAATCTAATTACACACATGCAAATCACATTTATGAAATAACCACATAAACAACGAGTCCATGTCTCTTTATATAAACAGGACCTTGGAAAGCACAATCATTTACATAGGTTCCAGTATTGGGTCCCCGGTTTAGATCCATGGTCAAATTTTCCTGCACACTCAATGCACACATCAATAGATCTGAAACAACATGATATGAAACTTACATGACATCAATAATATACATGCATATAAACCACATCTGCATTAGAACTGAAATAACCTAACATCAGTTTCCTAAACCAAATTCATCATATTACATTCATACATTTAAATCCATATAAGACATCAACATAAGCTGAAACTGAATTAGAAAATAAAGCATCTCAATGTACCCTTATTACAAAATTAGGTGCTGAATATATAACATAGGATTCCACCGATCCCAGAATACGTAAAAGTCTCTAATAGTCAAAGTATGTCAATGCATAAACTATGGAAAGCATGAGTAACAAAACAGTAAAACTATGATAGTCTAATGTAGGTCTCACATGATTTAGAATGCTCCTGTATGATCTACAACCTGCAAGGAAGGAAAAGATGGGGTTAGATCCAAAGGATCTAAGCAATGCCTAGCACCCTATTATTGATCCTCATCTACAATTATGCATGTGCATAGTCATAGTTCCTTAGCATTTGATCTTCATATGACAGCCATGAATTGAGGTAGGCATTCGAGCTTTGTCTTCTCATTAACTCAATTTCATTTTGATGATATATGTTGATTTAATGGCACAATATGAATGTTAATACTGGCATTGTTTACATCTTTTCATTTGTAATGTTTGATGACTCGCGAGCTTTGAGGGTCGTGTGTACGCAACACAATATTTGCACCTTAGTTAACAAAATATGTTAACAACATGTATGTTAGCCTATTAACATATTTTGTTAACAACATATTGTGTTAACATGTGTACGTTTATTAAGGTGCAAATATTGTGCTGCATTGTTTATGAGCTCGCTGTTTAATACCGACATTGTTTACATCTTTGCATATGGAATGCTTGATGACTCGCGAGCTTTGAGAGCTAGGGCATCATTGCTATAACCTTCAAGGAATTGTGTGAAGTGTTTGATCTCTCATTATTTGTTTTGTTGTTGATATTCACTATGTGGTACTCCCCGTTTATGATAATTTCATGAGGAAATGTCTTGATGGCTCGCGGGATACAAGCTAGGGCATCATGCATTGTTTATGAGCTCATTGTTTTTTTTATATTCATATACATATATACATACATATATATACATATATACATATATACATATATATGTATGATGTTATTGCTATTATTGCATGATTGTTGTTGTTGTGCACCATATATTGTTTTATATATACAATGTTTATTTCATTGAGACCATGACTAGCTTGGCATTTGTAATATATTTGCTATTATTGCATCAATAGTGCCATGTTGTTGAGGTTGTAGATGCATTGAATCACCACTTCCATTCTATTTTGATAGCATGAAGTGTTTGATCTCTCTTTATTTGTTTTTTTGTTGATATTCACTATGTGATCTCCCCGTTTATGATCATTTCATGAGGAAATTTCTTGATGGCTCGTGGGCTGCAAGCTAGGGCACCATGCATTATTTATGAGCTCACTATTTGAGCACCACATGACTCTGTTATGAGCTCTATTTTTTATATACATATACATATATACATACATACATATATATATATATATACACACACATATATATGTACATACATATATACATATACATATACATACATATATATATATATACATATACATACATATATATATATATACATATACATATATACATATATATGTATGATGTTATTATTGTCATTGCATGCTTGCTGCTGTTGTGCACCATATATTGTTTTATGTATACACTGTTTATTTCATTGAGACCATGACTAGCTTGGCATTTGCAATGTATTTGATGTTATTGGATCAATGGTACCATGTTGTTGAGGTTGTAGATACATTGAATCACCACTTCCATTCTATTTTGATAGCATGCAGTGTTTGATATCTCTTTATTTTTTTTGTTGTTGATATTCACTATGTGGTACTCCCCGTTTATGATCATTTCATGAGGAATGTCTTGATGGCTCGCGGGCTGCAACTAGAGAATCATGCATTGTTTATGAGCTCACTGTTTGAGCACGACATAACCCTGTTATGAGCTATGTTTGTTATATACATATACATATATACATATATTTATATACACATATATATATGTATATACATATATACATATACACACACACACACACACACACACACACACACACACACACACATATATATATATGTATGATGTTATTGTTGTCATTTCATGCTTTTTGTTGTTGTGCACCATATAATTTTTTATATATACACTGTTTATTTTATTGAGACCGTGACTAGCTTGGCATTTGTAATGTATTTTTTGTTATTGGATCAATGATGCCATGTTGTTGAGGTTGTAGATGCATTGAATCACCACTGCCATTCTATTTTGATAGCATGCAATGTTTGATCTCTCTTTATTTGTTTTGTTGTTGATATTCACTATGTGGTACTCCCTGTTTATGATCATTTCATGAGGAAATGTCTTGATGGCTCATGGGCTGCAAGCTACATCATCATGCATTGTTTATGAGCTCATTGTTTGAGCACCACTTGACCCTGTTATGAGCTCTGTTTGTTATATAAATATACATATATACATACATATATATGTATATACATATACATATATACATATATATGTATGATGTTATTGCTATCATTGCATGCTTGCTGCTGTTGTGCACCATTTATTGTTTTATATATACACTTCTTATTTCATTGAGACCATGACTAGCTTGGCATTTGTAATGTATTTGCTGTTATTGGATCAATGTTGCCATGCTGTTGAGGTTGTAGATGCATTGAATCACCACTGCCATTCTATTTTGATAGCATGCAGTGTTTGATCTCTCTTTATTTGT
>MU223073.1:323459-334250 GCA_018584345.1 Thuja plicata | reverse complement strand
CCACGAGCCATCAAGACATTTCCTCATGAAATGATCATAAATGGGGAGTACCACATAGTGAATATCAACAAAAAAACAAATAAAGAGAGATCAAACACTTCACACAATGCCTTGAAGGTAATAGCAACGATGCCCTAGTTCTTAAAGCTCGCGGGTCATCAAGCATTCCATATGCAAAGATGTAAACAATGCCAATATTAAATAGTGAGATAATAAAAAATGCATGATGCCCTAGCCTGCAGCCTGTGAGCCATCAAGACATTTCCTCATGAAATGATCATAAACAGGGAGTACCACATAGTGAATATCAACAACAAAACAAATAAAGAGAGATCAAACACTTCACACAATGCCAACTTGAAGGTAACAACAATGATTCCCTAGCTCTCAAAGCTCATGGGTCATCAAGCATTCCAAATGCAAAGATGTAAAAAATTATAGTATTAACATTCATATTGTGCCATTAAATCAACAAATTCCATCAAAATGAAATTGAGTTAATGAAAAGACAAAGCTTGAATGCCTACCTCAAGTCATGGCTTCCATATAGAAAGATGCCAATCAGCTTCCACAGTATGCCCTCTTTGTGCACGACGGTATGCTATCATGCTAAATTAGAAATGAGCCTTTCTTCTTCTTTTTTTGTTTATATTCACATGGGTTTCGCAATTACGACTATACAGTCGCTATTACAACAATGTTGGGGGCACTTGAAAAAACAAAAGCAAAAATCACATACAAATGGTGGTGCCATCGTAAATTAGGGTCAAAATTTGACCCCAAATGTTTTAGTGGTCATACGCTCCTCCCTATCAGTCTGAGCATGACTATGTGCTTCCATGCCCACACCTGGAGTAGGGTGGTACACCTGATACTCCTCCTGTGACTCTCTCCACCACGATAAACTATCTAGTGGAGATCCCGGTAGATCTCTGCTAACATAAATGTACCCCATACCATAGGTACCCCTACATCTATGATCCACATGATCACTAGGATCAGGCTGAGTGTAATGCTGATCCCTCTTGTGTCTGGGGCAATGTACCCCGATACCATCCCATATACAAAAAAGTATATCTGATGCGCCAGATGCGCGTCCAAATGCCAGTCTAGCGCAAGATGACCATGTCACAAAGGAAGTGGGAGTGCGGCCCCTAGCTCGACCAACACTCTAAGGGCCTTGACCAGTGTCACATGTGGTGCCACCACTTCTATTCCTTAGATGGGAAACTGGAATATCTGGTATACATCCTATAATGTGATTGTCATCTCCCTTGTCGGGAGATGATGTGCAGTCACCATCGCTGTGTATGGTCACCTATAAGACATGCATGATAAATATCCCAATCCAATTGCATCTATCTAAGCCCACTCCGCCAGTGTAAAGTGATCTGCCACCCGTAGCATGACATCATGTCTCTCCTGTGATGCCAATCGATCGATGGACCACTGCACACACAAACCAAGCACTCATAAGTCCTTCTAGTCCTTCCCCAAACTAGCTAAACTGTATTTTTCTTCCCCCCCTCGTGTTCTTCTAGCCTATTCCCTTCTTTTTTGTGTTCCCTCCATTCTAGCCCTAGCCAGCATTCCCGCTGGACCTAACATAGTTCCCGCAAGGGATCCTTTTGCGGGAACACAGTTTTGAAACCCCTACACCTAAAGAAAGCAGTAAAAAACAAAAACACAAAGCCAGTTTCTCGACCCTACCTGTCTGTCTGGTGCCCGATGCTGCCATACATTGTGCACCACGTCCATCCGATGCCTCGGTTGCCCCCTCTCAGCCATCGCCTCGTCAAATTATAGAGCTCAAAAATTTAAAGGAATCTATAAGATCAAAATGCACAATAAACCTATTATGGCACCCTTCTAGCCATATATAGCTCACCCCAGACCTTTGATTTTCCACCCCCAGCCCCTCCAAGTTTCTTCTAGACTGCATTTCACCTTTTTCTAACTAATTTCTCCATCTTTCTACCCTTAGACATTTCCCTATCTTTTCTATTGCTTTTCAATTTCTTTTTGAGACGCTGCTAGGGCTTCACTATTTCTCCCTGCCGCCCTCTCAAGGCGGCATCACCCTAACTAAATTATTTTTCTCTCCATCAGTTTGGGGCAACTTGGTTGCCTAAGTCATGTCTTCACATCATCTATTATTTTAAACATATTCAAAATAATGTTATTCTAACCCTATATCGAAGAGGGGCAAAATGTAGACACCTCAATTTGATTAAACATATTTAATTAAATTTAGTGCCTTTCTAGAACATTATCGATTAAACAATTACATATCTGTTTAATTAATTTATGTTATCCCCTAGCTCAATTAATTCAATTAATTAGATATAGTCCAATTAATTATCAAATGACAACCCATAGTTTAATAATTAATTAAATCCGTTTTCCTCTATTAAGTTGAATGAATATATTTATTTATTTAACTTAATTCATAAAACCCCTTTTATCCCACTTGTGAATTAAATATTTTATTTAATTCAATTTGAGCACATGGCTCCTAACTTTAAGCCCTAAACTAACCTTTCTCAACCACTTAACCCATAGTTCCAACTCAACCCAACCAATTCACACATACTAACCCTTCCTTATTAGTTAATTAACCACAATTTACTAATTAACCCCTCCACTCATTCTCTCTCCTCCCATCACATCTTCCTAATCACCCAAATTGTCCCTAAAACTAAGTCTAATCACCCCTTAAGCATATGCACAATCCTAATCATAGGATTAAGAACTTAACCCCAATCTCAAATTCAACTCTCATGTCACATCCCTGAAATCCCCAACCATATGCATTTAAGTCTTCCTTAAATGCTCTTTCATCCCTCTTACACACTATATCCATCTCTTACATCTTTGTCCCCTCACACATCTCCCAAAATGGTTACATTCCCTCATTCTTCCAAACCTCTCTTCTTGTGACACTTTTCACAATGAGAGGCATTTGAGAAAGCATAATCCATTTGCCTAACCCTTCACTCTTCCATTTTCATCCATGTCTTATGAAAAGTTACCATGCCATTTTGAGAGCCAAAAACCATAAATCTTCGCCTTATAATGCCAAAATATCTCCTTATCCATTGAATCTTGAGCAAAGTTTATGAGCACACATCCAATCTACTTGGACAAATCTATTCAACAAAGGAGGCTTCTCAGGTTTTGTAAGAGGTTTGCATCACTTGTTTATTTCATGTTTCCTTTGGTCCAATCTTATATGTTGCATTGATTAGTATAGTGAATTCTCTTAAATATTTATTGTGTTCCTTTTTTATTGCTATTTCATTGTATACACCAATGTCTCATAATAGATCAAATTACAATGTAATGTCTTACATCCACATAATCTTTGAAACCAAAATAACTAAAATAACCAACACACACATGAAACTATGGCCTAAAAGAGTATGACCATAATATTGAAAAGAAAACTAAGGGTGGGCATTGTTAGCAATAATAGTCCACCAATACAACTGAGAGGAGGGGTGAATCAATTGTATGCCAAATCTAATTTAAACTTTATACTTTAAAAGAAAATGATAAATGTAGTTCTGAACATATTAACAATGCAATAACACAACCATTTGTTCTCGAGGAAAACCTATTAAGGGAAAAACTCCGATGGGAATTAGCACCCAACAATAATGCACTAAAAGTATAGTATCCCTTTTAGGAGATTTAACCATGTTAGGAGTTGATTATTGCATATAGTACATAGTCCCTGTTAAAGGACAAACCTTGTTTGGAGTCAAGAGTAGCAACATGATCACTACCAAGGCACATTGCCTAAAGAAAGTTAAATCCACCTTCAGGACACACTATCCGAAGAAAAAATGTATAAGAAATATACAATCAAATGAACTGTCTAATAGAAACTATCTTTTCTTGGTTAGTTCTGATGAAGTCTCTCAATCAAAACCTCTTCTCTACATCTAGCAGACACAAGCTCACAACTTTCACATTATACATACACTTTTGTACACTTTTCAATAAAAAAGATCACTCCTATATACACTATTACAATAACCAATTAGGTCAACGAATTAAGACTCTCCTAATATACAAATAATAAAATAGACCCTCACTAATATACACACGGTACGTTACACAAGTAAAAATTAATTTCAATTCATCAAATACATTCAAGGATCTAGAATCCATGCTAGCCATCTTCCAGACTTGTTATATCTCTCCAGTCGGCCTCAAATATATCTTTGCAAGATCACACACTTCAGCTGACGTCACCAACAACATAGTGACCCAAGAATCATAAGCAACATTCTCCAAAAAGTCTTCTACCACACCTTAAGCTTGTAAGACACAACTCATGCTTGCATCAAGGATATCTCCAAAATATAGAGACTAACTCTATCATAATTCTCTGTCACTACCCAATACCTAGTCTTCAGTAAAACCACTCTATCACACTCTTTCTACAACATTATGTCAAGCAACTTTATAAATAAGATCAAAACACATCCCTATACTCATCCCTATGTTTGCATGCTCTAAATCAACCATATAGTACCCATACACTTATGTCATTCATCTACACAACAGTAATAACCAATCTGTCCATTTTCTTCTAAAACATATGTTAACATCAATGACAAGCACTGAATGTCAACACCTCTCACTGAACCGATTCCAACAATCCCCCATTTGGAATTGATGGAAACATATGAGAAAATCCATCAACCCAAAAGTATTCATCTCAATACAATCTTCTCAATATCCTTAACACAATCCTTCCTAAACCTCTCCCCAAAACAACATGGATTTTCACACTGAATCTCTCCCCCTTTGACATCAATGGAAAAGGGTTCCATTACTCTACTTCTAGTATATTTTCTCTGCAACATGTCAATTTTTCGAATCTTCATGCCCACAATAACCAGGTGCATAATCACTTAAATGTGTTTTATTTTGTTCCTGTGATCACTCCCCCTGAGGAGTAGATCCATACATCAAGTCCAGAAAATGATATAGCTCTGAAATCCACTAGACTGATGCATTCTCACATCAATTAGTTCTTGCAAGGAGGGGTTCTCACCTCAAGCATACCTTTGAGATACTCAAAGGAATCCTTTGGAAAAGGTTTTGTAAATATATCTATTATTTTTTCCTTTGTGCTGATATACTCCAATCTAATCTCCTTCTCTGCAACCTTGTCCCTCAAGAAATGATACTTTATTGATATATAATTTATTTTAGAATGCATCACTAGATTATTTGACACAATGAGTGTCCTAGTGTTATCAAAATAGATAACCACTAGCTCATCAAAAGGGCTTCATAATTGGCAGTATTGTTGGTGTTCCTGAACTCCAATTTATAAGTCATGGGCTCACATACTCCATCTGGTGATATCAAGACCACGCCCGCACCAGATCCTGACGATGCGTAACTGCCATCAAATTCAAGAGTCCAAATCTATGGTGACATTTCTTCAGTGAAAAACTACTTTTCCTCTTCTCTAGGTTCTGTTTTCTCCTCGTGATCATCAGTAAACAACATATAGTTACCAAATTCCAATTCTTGATACAGAATTTAGGCTTTAGGGTCATCAAATTTCAGCACTGTAAACTTGGCTTTCTCCTCCGGGACCAGTTTAATCTTTTTATTGCCGAATGGGATTAAATCTTGAGACCAATCAAGCTTTATCTCCCCTCCAAGGTCTCTGCAGATACTCTTGCTTAATAGTAAACTGTAACTAGCAGGTATATCAGCAACAAGGATTGTTAGAAACATCTTCTTCTTGGGGTGCACTACTAGGACCACTTGAGCATCTTTAATTTGGCCAACCAGGGGTACTTGCTTGGATTCCATAGAGTAACATCTACCATGGGCTTTAGTGAGGGTGATTCCTAGAGCTTTAGCCACAGTTGATGGCATGACATTATTTGAGGCTCCAGAGTCTATTATGAAATTGCCTAAGTTGCACCCATTAATATATAATGACACATATAATGGGTCACGTTTTTAGCCTAGAAAAGTAGCCAAAACATAAGGTTCCCCTTGCTTATTTGGTTTTTCAAAAATAGAATCATTTTCTATAGTATTCATGACATTTTGGTTTAACTCTGGATTCCCTTCTTTACAGTAATCTACTAGCTTTTACAATTCTATGGGATTAGACTTAAGGTAGTCTATAGGGGAAATCTGAATTCTGGAATCTCTAAAGAATTGAATAATGTCAAAAGATCTTTGCTCCTTACCTGGTTTTAGGATTCTCACTCCTTTATTGGTCTCCTTAGGATAGGAGGTAGATGCCTCATTATTTTTAAGTGGAGTTGTTGAAGTAGGTCTTTTATCCTTCTGACTCCGGGTCAAGACTGTATAAGAGGTCCCGTCTATGGTTGCGTAACATGTTGCTTCTTTCTCTGAATCTGATTCATACTCTAAATATAATTTTTCAAAGTCGACATGTGAGTATGAATCTAGTTCAGCTCTAGACACCCCAGCATTCCACTCATCAGTCTGATGCATTTTCCAACCACGAGCTACATCGGGACAGCTTTCTCCATCGTGATCTATAGTTAGGTGGAAGGTACACATGTTTCCTTTTTTAGGAGGAGCTTCTATAGCTAGCCTGTGTGGTGGAGTAGTTAACTGTAACACCTTTCCATCAACATTTCTCCCCTCATTGTTTCTCCCAGGCTGTTCCTGAAAGTTTTGCTGGTAGGGATTATTAAATCTGGAAAGTTGCCTCTTGAAGGCAATGAATTCATTGGACAATTTTTGAATCATCTCATCTGATGATGTAGTATTACTACTACTAGCTCTAGATTGTATCTCTCTCTTCCATTTCCTAGATGAGGTCATATGGTCTTCAAGTTCTATAGAAATTCTTTGTGTGGCATCCAAATCTGCAGGGTTAACTCTTCTTAGATCATAATTGATGTCTGGTGGCATAGCGCTTATGAAGAATGTTTTCAAATTTCCTACCATAGGCCTGTTAGCTATTGGAATATGATTTATGAGCTTGTTGAATTTAGCTATAAAATCCCTCATACTGATAGAGGGTTCCTTCTTGATGGAATTTAATTGCGTTAATAGGGCATGCTCCTCTTCAGAAGTTTTAAACTTTCTTTCAAAGGCAACTCTCATGGAAGCCCAATCTGTGATAGAATAATTAGGTAAATGGTGAAACCAATCGGTAGCACCCTCAACAAGGGTCTCAAAAAATAATATGACGGCCACATCCTCCTCTTGTACTGCTAGGATATTGACTGAAGAAAAAAATGTGGCAATGTGCTCGTTTTTGGATACTTTCCCATCTACTAAAAATTTGGGAAAGTTCTTTCTAGATCCTGAAGGAAGATGATTATATGCTGCTAATTATAGAGGTCCGACTTTGGCGGCCCAGGGAAGTGCCATAGCTACTTGGGGTAGATAGGATGTTAGGTTGATAACAGGAGGGGCAACTACTCCATGTAAAGTTAACACTTGGAAAGTGGTGGACAACTGAGTAGTTTGTTTAGGAGGTGAAGAAGGTATACTCTGGCTCCTTGCGGTTCTATTTCCTCAGAGAGGTACTTCTAAAAGAGAAAAATTATTATCTGTAAGTCTCTCAAAGATTGGGTTTGTGCTACCCTATTTCCTTGTACTCCTGAGAAACCTTTTAGGCTCCAAGTTTTCAACTAATTTTGTGTCCTAGCTTCACGCTCTACTCGACATTGTGCCCTTCTTAGATTTCTCCTCTAGATGGATCCTTCAAGTGCTTCTGATCTAGCTTCTTCTTGTTCTAGCACTTGATTGGAATTTCTATAATGCTTGGTGCTTCTTCTGTATATTTTTAAACAAAAGTATTTAGTGAGGAAATGAGATCCTCTTGATCGTCTTGGAATCCAAGATTCGGTTGGAGCACAGGAATTATTTTTTTATGGGAAAGCACCATATTTCTCCATGATATGCTTTTGGTATAATGACTATTCAACTCCCCAACAGATTCGCCAAAAATCTATTAGTAAATAGATTGTTCTTCGTTGTTATAACTCTAAGATGCCCAAATATGAAGAAACAATTGAATACAATAGTTGGAAAATTGTTATTTTGGAAACATAATTTCCCTCTGAATTCAAAGGTACAACACCCTTATATGAATTATTTTTAGTGAATCTTGATCTTTCCTAATCTAATAGAGGTATGTTCTTGACCCAAGAATAGAAGAGGTACACCAATTTGGCTATTGAAGCAACCTTTTTCTTTTTCCTGGCCTCTTCTTCTGATTCTATAGTTGAAGGAGTATCTTCACCCACTTCTACTATGACAGGGGACCCTCACCTTGGAGAGTCTTGGGTTGAATTGCTAACTGGTACATCTATAGTGACTGCTTTAGCTGGCTGCTCTAGTTCTGCATCTTTAGTAGGTTCCTCTGTCGACCCAATATTTGGAAGTGGGCCTTCTCCACAGTGTCTTTTGTGGTTGAACTTCTTTTTCGGGAGGTTCATCACCTCCCCCGGTTGGCTGAGATGAACTTTTGGTCATAGTTAGTAGTATCACCGAGGAATTCATTGCAATTTTATAAGTATCCTTTGTTGGGATCCTTTGAGTATGAGGCTTCCTTTCTGACCTCTTCCTTCTTCCTGCATTCCATTCAACCCACTGCTTTGTTCTTTTGTATATCCCACTCATCAAATTCTACAAATCATTGATGGTTTGCTCCAACATGGGTTCAGAGTTGATGGAGAGGGGTTTGATCTTCTCGAGATATGTATTATCATACATGTGCTAGCCGTCATCTTCTAGCCTCTCAACTGCAAGATTGACCTTGAACTTTTTGATTTGTTCAATGGTTAACCTAGCATAAAATCTATCTTTGCTCTCCAGATCATCTCTACAATTGGCCCAGTAGTCTTCAATGTCATCTACATGGTGGATAGCTTAGCTCATTTTCAGGTAATCATGAGCATAATTAACTAGATCATATTTTGGCCTCAGAACGTCATAGGTTTCCAATGAAATCCTCTTTGAGAATGCCTTTAGAACATTCTTCGCCTCAGACCAGGACACACAACTATAGGCTATGATGGTCATAGGGAATTCATAGCCTTTCTTCCTGGCATCAGCATAGATCAAATTCACTTGAAGTGCTTGTCTCGTCACCTCCACCAGCATGATTATATCCATAAGATATATGGGTAGCTTCAAAGGGAAGTCATCGAATCCTGCAAGATGAATGTATGAGAAATCTCCAAATTGAATGAAATAACATCCAAACTGGCTGATAAAAGCCATGGCTTTGGGAGAGGATATCCTTTCTAGACAGCCTTGTAGCTCCCTGCACAATCTCATTGTAAACACACCATTAACCCGAAGATATTCAGCATAACTATTGTGCAATTGCAAAGAGGGGAAAAATTCGTAACTCTTAACATCATCAGGAAATTCCTCTGATCTAGGAAGCCCTGGCCAAATTTGGATTGTAGCTAGAATATATAAAAGGACTAAAGACATATAAAATTCATTATGGCGCTTAGCTCTATCTAGGGCCCCCGAGAGGTTCTCACTTACCATAAGGGCCCATTCAATGAAGTGATGTTGGGAACAGATTACCTGAACCAGAAAGAAGTGATGGTCAACAAAATTGAGCACCTCACTCTCACCTCTGATCCTGTGGAGTAGAACCAGGATGTCTATGATCTTTGGCTTCATATTAGTGCCATATAGTGTTTTTGGAAGCTTCCCTTTGGCGCTCCTAGGCTCTTGAAAACATGCTTTCATTATCCCCTTCTTCCAAACTGACTTCTTAGCTATATATTCAGTCACCGCCCGACTGTATGTCATTTCTGAATACTCAGCTTGCTCTGGGATGCAAAGTGAGTTTTGGACCGATTCTGTATTGATAAATAGCAATACTTGTTGGAATTATATTGAGATGATGTACTAAGAGGGGAGGGGTGAATCAGTACCTCTAAAACTTTTCTTGGTTAGCCCATAAACCCTTAGTCATCAGTTTGTAAAACAACTTATCTATTTTTTCATCTTTCTTTATGTATATGTAAAAATATCATACATTACATTTGATGTGTAATAGTAAAGGAAACATACATGAAATTTGATAACACATAACACAAGATATGGTATCGCAGAAAACTCCTGTTAAGGAAGTAAAAATTGTGGTGGGGATTGTTACCCACAAACTTCACTATCTGCAGATAAGAAGAGCCGGTTAAGGCTTACAATTTGGTCACTTCTGATGACCTACCCTGTTAGGAGTATTATAGTGGAGACCTGTTAAGATCTACTTCATTTGAAGCTTTAGCAACACTATTAAGTGTGCACTCTGTTAAGAGATTTACAAAGGACAGTTAAGTCCACCTTCTACAAAATGATTTTAGATGTGATGCACTTGTTAGAGTGCAACTACATAAGTCTTTGATCTGATGATAAATGCAATCTTCAATTGTTGATAAATAGATCCTATGAAGCTCCAAAAATACTATTAATCATCCTCCCATGATTAAGTATTACCTTTATCTGCTCGTTGGTAGCCTCTGTGTGTTCTTGATAACTGATATATTATGTTTGTGATCTTTGCATGAATTCTGCCGTCTGCTCCTTAGATGCTCTTCATGGCTATCAATAATTAGGAATTCATGTACTCACAATTGAGTATGAACATCTATTTATACTAATCTAGGCTTAATTCTTGATTCATGCATTTACACATTAACTCTAGATTCAAGATATACAACTTGATCTTGATTTGTAGTTAGATATGCTTTAGATCCATTAGGATGCTTTAAAGCATTTACATAAAGCATGCATGAC
>MU223073.1:277774-290361 GCA_018584345.1 Thuja plicata | reverse complement strand
TCATGAATCAACCTTTTTGGCACTCCTTGAGATGTACCTCAATATATAGAAGACTGTTAAGTCCTTCTCGGTTAAGAGACTTGATGCTTCAATGGTTAAACTAAAACACTATGACCTGTTCATATTGTAACTTTGAATTGTAGATTTTCAGATCTATTTAAGCACATTACCTCTCTGACCAATATATCAATTCAATCCTTTGTGCTCCATACTTTCTACTTTGTGATGTTGTGCTCATTGTTCATCTGTGTCTGCGAAATTCCTTAGCTATTCCTTCAGATTTTTTGATAAAGATTGCATGAAGTTTTTCTTCATTAGTTTCTCTTCAGCATCCTCTTTCTATTCACTCCCCTTAATCCCATTCATAAATGAATTAAACTTGTCTCTTATATAGACATGATATTCACTATTTCTTGATTCTTGATTCTTGGTGTGAAAAAAAATCCAGCCAATTAGATTTAAAGCATAACTCTTGATTTGTCTCATAAATATCTTCTTTCCAACTGTACAAATCAGTTTTAAATCAATCACTTATCTCTGGTTGAATAAAGTAAAGTAGACAACTAGTTAAGTCTATTTTTAGCTCTGTCAGCTAGATATTTTGTCATTTTCTGAACTTCTTGTTATGTCGGTCAACACTATAGTTATTTTTTGGTGACAATTGATAGTTCCATTGGTGAGACTCTAGTTAGCTTCGTGATCTCCATCCGTCGGGCATCATTGGAATTTTTACTCATCGAGAAACCTTCTGACTTTTCTCATCGGGCATCACTGTGGTTTTGCTTCATCGGGCAACACTATACTTCTGATCGTCAAGTATCACTTTGACTATTCTTCTTTTCTCTGACTGTCGGTGTGCACTCCGTCAGTGTTGTTTGTCACTTAGTGAATACTTGACTTTTATGCATTGTTGAAAGCATAACCTTTGTTCCTTTGATTCTCTGAAGTCTTTGGCATTATGTACATGACCGTACAAATGATATCAAGTTGACATCAATGAAAATACAATACATTAACTGATTTAATTCCTTGCATTATCTTCAACTTAACATTGTCAAACATTCAATCAGTTATATGTCATCAGAAACCTCTATCAAAAGATACTTTTGAGTATCTCAGGAAGAAGCTGGGAGTAATTCCCTTTCCTGAGTCTGATTTGAACTCACAGAAAATACATCAATCCTTTGTGACTGATGAGTGGTTGACTACTCTACTTCTATAGTAGTACCTATGCTTATTTGTATTTGGCATCCTTTGCCATTGATGTCAAAGGGGGAGTATATAGTAAGGGGGAGCATATACTCTGGGGGAGTATATAGTCATGAAAATAAAAACACAATCAGAGGAGCTATAGCAGTGAAGAGGAACCTTTGATGAGGATATAGAGAAGATTGTAAAAAGAAAGAAGATACTTTTGGATTGATGGTGTTTTTAATCATATTTTGCCATCAATGTCAAATGGGGAGATTGTTGGAGATTTTCCTTTATGCAAATAGTTGATTGTATGTTTGTCATTGATGAAAACATGTAGTATTCAGCAATGAACTATATTCAGTTTTTAGTTTGGATAAGTGGAAGCCTTAATATACCATGTGCATTCACACAGACTCAGAAGTTCAGCAATAGTTGAGTTATGTTACTCCGTTTACCAGCCACAGTTTTAGAAGACTATTTTCAGAAAGCCAACAGTAATTTCATTGATTATTTAGTTGTGTCTATCTATTGGATATGCATGTTTAGATTCATGTTTAGTTATGATTCAAAGACAATTAACCAAAGGCGCTAATCGTGTTTCAACCGAAGCATACGTTTGGGTAATTTTAATGGAGCTGACTCTGTGAAGCGATGCGTCTATTCAGTTTCAGTTGCGCGGTTCTAATTATGTTGTGTGCTTGGTTTGGCCGACAAGAGAAGCATTGAAGGGATTCTTAAAGCCGACAAAGATCATATCTTTTGGAGAAGATACTTATAGTAGTTCATTTGAAGATCACCAAGTGTGAATGACAAGAACAGAGACAGAAGAAGGACAGAATAGAATGCTGATTGTTTTGGGACAGTAAAGCCATTTCATTCATCAATTGAAGATCTATGTGAAGAAGCAGAGAGTGTATACAATTCATTGGAACTGATCAAGGCAGCAGGTCTACTCAAACAGTTCATTATTAGATATAGCGTATATATGTTTTACTAAAGGTTGCAACCTTCATCATATTAGCAGTGAGCTTTTGGACAGTGAGTCCTCACCCTTAATAGGGTTATCTGTAAAAGACTCCTAACAGGATCTGACCCTTAACCAGGTCACTATCCTTATTGCATTGTAAAGATAAAACTTCTAATAGGGTTGTAAGATCTTCAAATAGGGATTATTATACTCAAGTACAGTTCTTTGTGGGTGCTTATTCCCACCGGGGTTTTTACCTAATTTGGTTTCCCCGTAACCAAAATTGTGGTGTTCTATTTGTGTTATCTTTTATGTGTATATGCTTAATGTTATTCTATAATTAGTTGGAGAAAAGAATTAAACTTGCTGAAACTGATTCAGCCCCCCCCCCCTCCTCTTAGTTATCCCTTGGGACTATTCCAACATTCATCACCTATGAAGAATTTCAAGACATGAAAAAGGATGGATGAACAAGGGAAGTGTAAGCGCTCAAAAATGGTCACCTTGACTATGTGCCCTGGTTTCATAATTTATCTCAAGCTTGAATTAATATTTGCATCATAATTTAATTTGATCAAATTAAATTATTTGAATTATTTAATTAATCATTATTATTTTACATCAATGTCCTTGATTAAATTGGAATTAATTTATTAAATTAATTTTAAATAAATGGTTGCTCACTTTGATATTTGGCATTATTTAATTAAAGAAATTTGCCCCCTTTTAATTAAATAAAACCCCTCTCCACATTATTTTATGTGCAACATTTATTATTTTAAAAATAAATAAATGTCACACACTTTACTTTATAAGAAAAGGGATTATTTTATTTTCAAATACCTCTCATCTTATAATTTTTATGGATTTTTACACCACATCACTAATTAAATGCTAATTGCACATTCTTTTATGTGGATCACAGCCTTTCATTTAATTTTTAATTTCCCTCCAATTTCCTCATGCCTCTTGAATTTGGTACATAAGGAGACCTCCTTCCTTGATTTTTCATCATGCAATTTTATTATCACCATAATTCTACAGGTTTTGGAGCTTTCATGCGATTTCCTTGAGGACTTGAAGCCTTCTTGTGATTGATCATACTTTCATACACACTTGATGCTACTACTATACTTGCAAATTTGAAGCTTTCTTGAAGACTTGGAGATATCTTGCATGTTCATGTCCATTTGAATCTTCCGTTCATTCGATGTACTTGCGAAGACCAAGGCCTATGTTTATATGAGAGCCACCTCTCTACAAACCTTTGCACATTGATGATAGGAAGCTATGAGTCGATTCTTGAGATATTGCATTTTCATGGAGTTTTATTGATTGATCTTGAGTGTAAGGATTCATAGAAGTGTATTTGTTATTTGCCCATATTTTTCACACACATTTTTGGCGCCCACCATGGGCCAACCCACCTTTACATGCTGGTTTTTGTTATTTTTGGAGCAAACCCCTTGTGTAGATTTGCTTGGAGACGAAAACCTTAGATTTTCAAAGATTTGGTCATATCTCCCAAATGGATTGGAGTTTCAGTCTAAATTTGTTTTTGTGGGTTAGTGACATATTAGAGAAGTTTCAATAAAAAATTTAGAATTTTCAAAGTTATTTTGCATGTTTTATTATTTTTTCTTTATTTTGCATAAAAAATTAATTTTTGGTGCAAATCAACATTTATTTTGGAACTTTTTACATTTTTAGAAAGGTCTTTAAATTATACAAGGGTTCTATTCTTTGTGTTTTAAATTTGGATGCAACATCATAGCTCATTTGGTTGATTTATGAAAACTAGTCTATTTTGGAAAAATGGCTCCATAGGGCACAAATGAAAGGATCTTTTTAAAATTCTGACATTTTTGGAAAGATCTCTATTTTTTAACAAGGGTCTCTTTTTTGTATTTAGGTTTTGGGATCCTAATTCATGTCATATAGGTCCAATCTTGTTGACTAGGTCAAAAATCAAAATTAAAAAAAGGGCATTTAATGATTAGCTTGCACTTATTTTTCACATGGTTCAATGCATGATATGAGTTGTCATTTGGATTATTCACTGGTTATTATTTCTCCTAACAATTTATTTTCAGATCTAGCCCTAGGGTTTGCATAATTTGAATATACATTGCATATCTTGTTTTCTTGTTTGCTTGTCTTGCTTGTTGGAGAGTTTGTGGCTTGCTTGCACGGAAAAGCTCAACAAAAATAAAAATAAGGTAAAATATACTAAGCATGTTGTGTGGATTACTAGGTATTTTTTTTAAAGATCTATAAAATTTGGTTTCCTTTCATTAAAACGAACCTCTCGCATGTCTTACTTGAATGATTTCCTGCTTTCATAGATCACATTTCACTTTCTGCTCTAAAAGAATGAACATAGATTTATTTTCTCACATATCTGTTACACATAGTAATTAGGCCCTATGAACACTATTTGTGGATCTTGAGAGAGTGGGCTTTAAGCTCTTCTTGACGAAGGAACCACTTGTAGGTAGGGAAGGTGTTGATCAACTCTTGGTTCAACCATTGTCGAGTCTTCGGCAATTGACAATATGTTCTCTCTTGGTCCCTTTTAGAGAGAAACATCAATCATTTTTGCCAATAGATATACTTTGTTGAGTTGGTATCAGTGATTTAGTTGGTCAATTAATATGTTTTTTGTGTTTTGGTGAGGTGAAGAGGCTAGAGGATTATGCTCTATTCCCTTTGGGAGCATCAGAAACTCAGAACCCTTGAATCCAAACTAATCCCCACGTGGTCCATATTTTGAGTCACCTTTAAGAGAGGGTTAACCATAGCGGACACTCCCTTTATTGGGTAAACCATGCTAATCAGAACTTCAAAGCGGTGATAGCCATATCTGGAAGTAACAACCGCTATATAAATGTCCTGTTGGAAGAAATCTCCACAGGTGCAAGTCATGTTATGTTATTGATATCCTTAGCATCTCTGATTGATTAAATTATTGGAATGTGTCAAAACCCTGGTACGCCTAGATTGGATGTCACATGCATGATCTTGTAAAATTTATTATTGACTGTTACTAGAAACCATTCTTAGAGGCCAATTTTTCTTTACTAGGTCTATGTGCGTGATTGGAAAACATTTGCAGAACATACACAAGTAGTGTTTCTAGGGATTAGGTTCATACTACGACACTATTCTTGTTCATGCACAAGGTTGCTTTGTCCCTTGCTCATTGCTTGTAGATGTTTGCTTGAAATCCTTAATTGATGTTCTATGTGCCTAATTATCATTTCTAAATCTAAAATTGATCATAGTTGGTTAAAAAGAACAATCAAAACTGCGTTCCCTAAGTTCTCAACCCAACTTTCTAGTTTACTATCCTACTACAACCTTGCTTATTGTGAACCTATTGCCTAGTTAGCATTCATCATTTGGATAGCTCAATTCATTGATCCGACTCTGGGGTTACCTTTTTTTTTGTCATTCTTGAGTTTATTTGACCATTGTGGACCTAATCCTAAATGTCTAAACTTGTTGGTCATTTGGATTCGTGTTTCATAGCTCCCTTGAGTTAGAAAAACTTGCCTTATCTTGTTGCCCAAATTAATACTTTCAAAATTTAGACTACCCTAGTAGAGAAATATTTATCTTAGATTCTTTGATCTCATCCTCTGATTATGGGTATTCACTTGTCTAAACATATCATTTTATCTCATATTATTACATTTTTTTATATTTACAACTCTTGGATATTTCCACAATTGTGAGACTCCTGAGCATATTGTGTTGGCCAATTGTGAGACCTCTATGGCAGATTGAGTTGACAAGAGTTACATACAGTTACATTATTACATTTTATTAACTGGACAAGTGATTACTTTACTACCCTAGTGTGATACCAACGCTTCTTAGAGTCTTCCTATTTACTAGTGTTTTCCTTCTCATGCCAGTTACGACTAGGTTTCAAGTGAGTAACGATGAACGACCTCAAGTTAACTTTGATCAATTACCCTTAGTACCAACTCATCAAAAACATAAAGGAAAAGAACATATCTTTGATCAACCACCTAAGGGAGAAATGGAAATTGGGTTTAATCCTAGTCATCTTAGTTAGTTGAACACATCTAGAGCTTCCTCACACCTTGAGTGTAGAAATCTTTGAACAAGACATATTATTCACTAGAAACAAAGACAAAAGAATGGATGACATGATTAATGATAGATCATTTCAAGAACGTGGAGTTGAGTAATTAAGGCCTCACGAGACTCATGAAGATATATATGGATCTACTTCAATGAATTATTTTGATAGATATTTACATGGAGGAAATAAGCAATACTCTCCATTATTTACTCCCCCTAGATTTTCACCTAGATCTTTCCATCCTATGGATGATAAAGCTAGACAAGTTGAGTTGGAAAGGCTAGCCTACTTATAAAAAAATAAAAAGCAAGCATCTCAAAAAATTGATAGGAGTTTGGCTAAATCAACACAATTGAGATAGAATGTTACTTCTAGAGTCCCCTTCTCTCTTGGAAATTCTATGGGAGGACTTAAGGATTTTGAACAAGTCAATGAGGAATACTTGAATGTTCATGTTACTCATAGGGCTGAAAAGATAGAAAATAAGATGATTAATGATATACTTTCACAAGGTGGAAATAGTTCCGTGCCTTCTACTCCTCTTCTTGAGTCTCCTAACACTAGTAAATTTTAGCCCTATTTTCGATGAGGATTTGTCAAAATTTAGACACCAATTGGTCGAGAAAATGACCACCGCTGTCGTCGGTCTTTTTTTGTTGATTTTACGTCACACTAAACCGTCGTTGATATTTCGACACACATAGGGTGGATTTATCGACCGAAGATGCGTTGAAATGTTTGATCCAGCCTCGACCCTGCTTTCCACCTATGCAACCAACGTTAGTCTAAATGTCGACAAACTCTGGTCGATTAATGCGTCGAAAGTATAGCATCAGCGTCGATATGGTAAGTGCCTTATGTCGATATTTTGACACACATAGGGTGGATTTATCCACCGGAGATGTGTTGAAATGTTTGATCTAGTCTGGACCCTGCTTTCCACCTATGCGACCAATGTCAGTCTAAATGTCGACAAACTCTGGTCAATTAAGGCGTCGAAAGTATAGCATTGGCATCAAAAAGCTAAGTGTCGTGTGTCAAAATTGTGACGAATGATGGTTGATCATGTCGTCAATTGTATAGCATCAGCATCGATATGCTAAGTGCCTTGTGTTGATATTTCAACAGTCTATGCCATTTTTTTTTAAAAAAATTATATATTATCATATAAAATATGTATAAATATATATATATAATATGTATAAAATATGTATGAGACTCTTGCTGGTGGGATTAGTATTCACCTTTTGCATTTATAACCACACAGCAATATTGCCAGAGGAGAAATGGCCAGTTCATTTAGGTGTAATGGGCATCTTATGCTCAACTCGGAAAAGATGTGAAATGATGATTTAGATTTGCCTAAAACTAGTAGGATTTTGTGCTTTGTTTGATTTTTTTGTTAGCATTTTGCATTTAAAACTAGTAGGAAATAAAAGGTCTTTGTATAGTTTACAACATCAGTTATTTGTTCTTGAGTTTACATATGATGACAGTAATTAAATGTTTAAAAATCAATAGATAATTCTACAACTTAAGTTGATGTATTATATTCATAGATGCCTAGAGCCAAGTATACATGTCAGCATAAATGGTGAGCAAACAATAGATATGTGAATAAAAGTATAGAAATGTAGTTAACAAACAATTGCATAAAGTACCTGATCAAGGTTTATTGGTGTTGTAGTTCTTGATAAAGGAGAGGTAACTTGATCTAGTTAAGCAACAGGACTAAGCATTGCAAATTTCTTTACAAGGCTTGCAAGATAGTTGTTTGTTAATCCAGCAAATCCTGTCATGGCTCCCTGCATTAATCAGATACAAAATGTAGCTAGTTCTATGAAGTTATATGTCAATATACACAATGATTAGAAAACAACAGTACCTATCCTGTTGTTTTTGAGTAAGCCTACGCCACTTAGAGAGCCAATGGAAAAGACAAGTGATAAAAATACAAACAAAATCTCATTGATTACTTTGAGTTTTGTTGTGATATACTATTTGGATCTATCAACCTATGTCAATATACTGTTTGAATCGGTTAGTAACATAGGCTGATAGATCCAAATAGTATATCACAACAACAAGATAGGTACAGTAGGTAAAAGTTACCCATAGTGCCAGAAGCATCGTTGCCGCCATAAAAGGTAGCATGAGCTGAATGCCAGCCATTATTTGTATCATAACAAGTTCCTCAATAGAACCAAGTATTGCCTGGTGTATCATAACAAGTTCCTCCCTCTTTGCTTCATCCTCTATAGAGTAAGATAATTTGAATGTTTTTGGAAGCTAAAAATCAAGTTGTTACAAAACAGTAGCACACATCTCTTATCAGATAATACTTACCTCAAATACAAGAACAATTTGCAGAAAAAATAACATCAAGTCTAATACTTGAATAGTAGCACACTGAAATTTCAATATATTAAAATATAAACCATTCTATTGGTAAATCTGGAATATCGCGAGAAATAGGCCAGCACATGACTAAACAGGAGTATTATTTGACAGTGTCCTTAAAAGTTAAAACTGTACACCATAATAATCCAGGGAAGCAATTTAAAAATTGGTCCAAACTAAAATGAGTATACCGCTTGTCAAAGTGACAACATTGTAAGAAGCCACCACATATAAGCTGATTGGCCTAATAATGCAAACAAGACCCATGAACCAAAATACTAACAAGCTTCTGCTTTAGGTGTAACAAGCTGCCCATTATTCAACACGCTCAACCATCTATCTTGTATGTAGTTGCGAAAAACAAATCTTAATGCAATTTAGCATTTCAATGGCCTGGAAACTAAAGATCAACCGTTGTGTAAAGTTTTTGGCTATTTTTGCTTCTTGTTTTTTTCTATTTTTTAGCTAAACTAGTTATGTTTATCGGCCATCAGAGCAATCGCTGGGAAAAACTATCTGAAAGAAGGCTATTTACATCATGATCGCACACTGCTGGAGAAATTCAGCAGTATAATGTGGTGAGGATGATGCAGGACTCGAGCTAAGGAACAACTATTATTAAATAGTTCATTGTCCTGAGACCAAGTCCCAACTTCTATTCTAGTAGCCAATGTGATCTGCATCTCTGTAGCATTGATAAGTGAAGATCTATAGCAAACAATCACGCTGTTCAAAGAGAACTAGTCAAGAACAAAATGGAGACCTACATTTTTTCAAGGCCCACTAGGAAAATCTATTGTCTCCAGCTCATATAGATAGAAAGAATGCAGGAGATGGCCTCTGCACTATGCATCATATTGCATAAGATCCATGCCAGATTCCTTTTATATAACTTGCCTATGGTAGTGATTTGGATGTGTGTGGGTGTGTAAAGTTTAAATTATACTGTTAGTGGTATAGATTACTTCCTCCATCCAACCTCCTTATAAAGAACTCCAAGAAGCATCTAGAATATTAGGCCAACTTGGCCAACTTTAATATTAATCATATTTGGAAAATCTTATTTAATAAAGTGACATTTAATAATATTTTATTATCATTTATTTAAATTAATTAATATTAAGTCATCACTTGAATATTTAATTTATTTTTTTATAGCTTGGTACAAATCAATTTAATTAATTGTCACCTTAAAAATTGGGGAATTTACAGCCTCTGCAGGGATGGTTGTCATCCCCAACATCCCAATGACATCCAAGGGATGTCAAGTCTTCCCTTATACCAAGTAAGAGATATCTTTCTCAGAATCTCAATAAAATTTACAACAGTATACCACAGGGACGTGTCCCTAAGGTTTTTCCCATTTCTCCCAATCAGGAGACATTTTATGGTTCACATCCTTGTCCCCTATGTCTTGTTTTGGTGTGACATCCATGGTATCTTCCCCTTCTACAGAGCCTCTACAGGGCTAGTTAGTCATCCCCAACATCCTAATGATATTCAAGGGACGTCAAGTCGTCCCTTTGCCTTTCAAACACAAATCCTTAAAAAAACACTTAAAAACAAGTAAACAAAGCCCTAATTATGGGTCCCCTCAACATAAAGAAGTTAAAAGTTAAAGCATGTTAATTCTAGAAGCCCTACCCCACATTCACACCCAAGAGACTGATATCATTATTTTTTACTCTCAGGATGTGCTTGCCCACATCAATGGCAAGTGGATTTTGAGTGTTGGTTGTAGACAATAGTTCTTTATCCTTAATGCATGTTGGTCAAAGTGAGAAGAATAAATCTTGTTTTAGATGGTTAGAAGCTGGTTGTGAGTGCTATTTTATCTCCATATTATTCCATTTTGTGCAAGTGTTAACCTATGAGCATTGTGCATGTGACAATAGATATGTTATTCCTTGGTAGTAGCCGTTGTTTCGTTATGGCATTGATTTTGATGGGACTGGACATTTTTTAGTTAATCCAATAGAGAGAGGAGAGGCATTGCAAGCCACAAGGAAGCATCTTATAGAGTCTTCCAGCAGACTACTATATTTTGATAATGTGTTGAAGGTTATGATGATCTGAGAGATACCTAAAGATACATTTAGAGGGCTTCTGGAAGAAAGGATCTGCCATGTTTTTAAAAAATAAATCAAAAACCTTTGAGCCTTTCAAGGAAAGTGATTTTATTTATTTACTCGACATTTTTCATCTTATCCAAACAAAACAGACATTTTTTGACAACTTCAATCTCATTGAAGCTTCCAACTAACTTTTTGGCAGCTTTTATTGATTCTTCGTTGAAGTTATAAAGAAAAATAGTTAGAATTGGGTGTATTTCTAAGAAACAAACATAGTAAATAGTAGGTGATTCCCACAGCTACAAGTTACTTAGATAGGATCTAGCATGATATAAAAATTGATGCAGCCTGCACAAGGAAAATCTACTAATAGTCTAATACTTTCAACCAAGAAGTAAATTAAGTGTATGCTGCTGAAATTACTGATCACTTGAGCCTTGTCATAAAATATGCAGTTATTTCAAATAGTTTAAGCCTCTCCAATACCATTCAAGAATATATCTATCCTATCCACTTTATGCCTCATGTCTCTCAAGCTTTGTCCAAATCCTTGTATTGAATATGTGACATACTACCCTTCTAATTGTTTAATAAAAAAGAGACACAATCCTTGACCATATAGAGAACTCAAAAGGCTAGGAAAGATACATTTTCCTCCTTGCAATTTGTTTTTCAATCATGTAATATTTTGCATATAATTTTTGAAATGTCACAGAAAACACACATTGAAACAATGGCATAGAGCAATCAGATATCTTATGAAAACTCTACCTGCCGGTTGTGCACATATTCCAGAAAAGATGGAACATCTGGAAACCAGTAGCGTTCTTCATCTTCCTTTGAAATGACCTTTTGGTAACAAATAATATCTCCATCTTCAATCTATGACAATTGAAAAACAAAAAAAAAGGCATTAGGTATAATCAGGAGGATGTTTTACAATTGAATGAGTTGTGTTATATCTCAAGCAATCAATCACTTTGCAGTAATACAAATCATCAATATTGTACATGCATGCATGCATACATACATATATATATATATATATATATATATATATATATATATATTCTCTACATTTAAAATAATAACATAGCCATATCAAAATATTATTTGTCCAAGTATTTTAATTACTATGAAAGGAGCATCAATTTTATATATAAATATGAAATGTACTATACATGATTGCACAACGTATGATTAATAATCTTGTGTAGTCCATTGTGTCTATGGTGAGATGCATCTGGTGTAATGTGAGCAGTACAACAAAGTTAAAAGAACAATGTACAGAGAAATGACGAACTGAATGGTATGATGGTCAGGTCTGAAGGATAAGCTTGACGAACCAGAATTTTGGGCTCATTAGTCACCTTGGGTTGGCAACCTGTTGAATGATGAATTCAATGGAAGGGATTTTATCTATGCTTTACACTCAAAGAATACGTAAACTAATTTAGTTTGCTAGTCTGGCTTTGTAGTTGAATGAATCCATTACTATCTTATATATATTAGGTGGACTACAATGCATATACAATTGATGCTCCTTTCCTGATAATGAAAATACTTGGACAAATAATTATTCGATCTAGCAAATTATTCTTCAAAACTTGCAATAACTGAGAAGATAAGTAAAACTTGGCAGATCATATGAAATGAGATACATATTTGGCTACCACAGAAAGTTAGCCTCTTATCAATGTGTTCGCACATAACGTTTGGCTCAAACTTGATTTCCTAATGATCACATCAATTATCTAGCATGTCAAATATAAATCAATACCATAACAACCAAGTTTATGAGAAACTCAGCTAACACAGACTTTATAACATAAAATGTAAT
>MU223073.1:172674-215715 GCA_018584345.1 Thuja plicata | reverse complement strand
CACATCAACATGCAAACTAGACATGTACACTCACACTTAATTACATTATTTGCAAGAAAATACATTTTACAAAACAAATAATAAGAATAGGAATTATCCAAGGTTGAGACACCTTATTCCTAACAATTATTTTACCTGGGGCATGTGAGTGCTTGGCTTATTGTTTTCTGGGTGTTGATATTTGTCTTTTTCCTTTATCTATCTTATGAATTGAATGGCTAAAAAATTCTTGGATTGTATTCCACAATTGTGAGTCCCTTTGGGCAACTTGTCTTGCACGATTGTGAGTCACATACGGGTAAGTTTGTGTAACAAGAGTTTTACGCTTATCTATCTTTGAACTTTGAATCTTTGGTTCCCACAACTGTAAGGCCACTGGGCAAGTTTATGTTGGATCTTTTGAATCTTTGATTTGGTTCTTTGATTCAATATGTTCTCGATGCTCACACATTAGTCAAAGAGGGGCAAATGTAAGCGCTAAAAAATGGTCACATTGACTATGTGCCCCGGTTTCATAATTTATCTCAAGCTTGAATCAATATTTGCATCATCATTTCCTTTGATCAAATTAAATTATTTGAATTATTTAATTAATCATTATTATTTTACAGCAATTTCCTTGATTAAATTGGAATTAATTTATTTAATTAATTTTAAATAAATGGTTGATCACTTTGATTTTTGGCATTATTTAATTAAAGGAATTTGCCCCCTTTTAATTAAATAAAACCCCTCTCCACATTATTTTATGTGCAACATTTATTATTTTAAAAAGAAATAAATTAAATAAATGTCACACACTTTACTTTATAGGAAAAGGGATTATTTTATTTTTAAATACCTCTCATCTTATAATTTTTATAGATTTTTACACTCCACATCACCAATTAAATGCTAATTGCACATTCTTTTATGTGGGTCACACCCTTTCATTTAATTTTCAATTTCCCTCCAATTTCCTCATGCCTCTTGGCTTTGGTATATAAGGAGACCTCCTTCGTTCATTTTTCATCATGCAATTTTATTATCACCATTATGCTACATGTTTTTGGAGCTTTCATGCGATTTCCTTGAGGACTTGAAGCCTTCTTGTGATTATTCATACTTTCATACACACTTGATGCTACTACTATGCTTGCAAATTTGAAGCTTTCTTGAAGACTTGGAGATATCTTGCATGTTCATGTCCATTTGAATCTTTCGTTCATTCGATGTACTTGCGAATACCAAGACCTGTGTTCATATGAGAGCCACCTCTCTACAAACCTTTGCACATTGATGATAGGAAGCTATGAGTCGATTCTTGAGATCTTCCATTTTCATGGAGTTTTATCTATTGATCTTGAGTGTAAGGATTCATAGAAGTGTGTTTGTTATTTGCCCACATTTTTCACACATAGGAAGATCTCAAAGACACCTTCCAAATTTCAAAGTTCACACCAGGAAGTCCAAAATCCTAGATTGAAGAAGAACATTCAAAAACGAGAAAATTCCAAGTTCAAGAAGGTTTAAAGATGATACAATTTGGGAATATTTTCCCAAAATCTCAAATTCCCAAAATTGAAGAAGAATTTTTCAAAGCCAAAGAGATAAGCATGCTAAGGTGGCAACCACTTGTCTCCACCAACCAAATAATTTCATGACAAGGTGTCAAAGTTCAGGTGACTGGTATTTTCTTCCATTAGGATAAGGGGTTCTTTCTTCTAGAAGAAAGCTCCATATGAGTTGTTCATTTTTCATTGGTTCTCATTGGATAATCATTGCAAATCATAATTAGGGTATAGTTGTTTAAATCTTGGTCGTCAATCTAAAATTGATCTTGGCCCTTCATCTATTTTTGAACTCCTATATAAACCCCACTCCTCTCATTTGCAAAGAGAGATTTGAATAGATTGTTGCATAAAATACTTCTTAAGTAAATTCATTGTTCAATTGTTGGTGAATTTAATATCTTATGTTTGAGTTGCATGGTTTCTTGTCTCTCACTTATAGTAGATTTTATTTTCAAGCTGTTAAATTGAATGCAGGATTTGATTAGGATGTTCATAGTAGAATATGTTCATACTTTTGATAGTTGGATGATTTCAACTATTGTGCAAAGTAATTCTGAACTTGTGATAGAAAACTTAACTTCCATTATTGTATTTATTGTTCGAATGTTGGTGTATATCTGTGATGTGAAAATCCTTAGAATACCTTAGAAGATTGCACCATTCTTATGGAGTTGTTGAATTTGTTGAAGCAAGGATAGGTTTCAGATTCCATTTTCACAGTCTTGTCTCCAAAGTTCATAGGTATAGTTTAGAGTTAGAATATTTTTCCTTAACCCTTAATCTTTTTCCTTTAAAAAAAAAAAATCTCAGTAGAAGTAGAATCCAGGAGCTCAAAAGCTAAATCATTCAAATGATAAAATCTTGAACAACTACATATAAGTCACCTTGGAGGTTTTCAACAAGTCATCCTACCACGAGAGACTATCTTAAAAACAACAAAAACACATGAATTTAGAACCTCAGAGTCGTATTTGTGGTCACGCATTCATCTGTTTAGCACATTGAAGATTTTGATAAAGAGAGGATAGAGTACCCTGGGTGTTTTATTCCGTGTTATCTGTGTCATAAAACACACACCATCAAGTTCCATATTAATTAAATGCATATTAAATATCTTCAATAAGCACAAATAATAATTCACATAAACATGTACGGAGTCAACTCATAGCAACTAAAAAATGAAAATGTTCAATTTTTTATTTTCAAAATATGAATTTTGGGTCAATCTTGAACCACTTATAAAATTGTTAGATTAAAAAAAAAAGATAATTTTGTAAATATGAATGTGAATCCAATATATGATTAATAATAACAAATGTATACAATTATATATAATTAAAAATATGATAAAAATAAATATTAAATTTAGCATACATACATACTTATGTTTATGAATATTTAAATATATCACATTATTCTATTAAAACAAACCTAAAACTAATTGAAATTTTGAAGATAAATGTCTCTAACCAAAATCTAAGATAAATGTCTCTAACCAAAATCAATAACATGCTTGCGCTTGAATGTTATTTTTGCATGTTTACATTCATAACTCCACAGATCCACTCCCTAAATTATGGTAGTATTTATTCAAGGATCAAAGAAGAGACTCCCTAAATTATAAGCTTCCGCTTACCTCCCCGCATATATTATATCATTCCACCACATTCTTCATCTTGAGGAAACTGGCAATTCTTCTTTGCTTGAACTGTAAAACCTCAATTGGGTTGGAAGATAATGTTTTGGGCGCCTCCATCTTCAAAAAAAATTGAGTTAGATAATCAGTCTTCGCTGCTTTATTTTAGTATCAGTGGTTTGATCGCCCAACCTCTGTTGCTTAATTGGCATTGGTGGTTTGATCTTACAAATCTGCTCACATAGTTGTGGCTTTCTTAGATGAGGAGCCTTTGATCCGATCTTGAGTTGATACAATTTAATTCCTGGCACTCAGGCTTCAGATTTTGTTAGCTTAGATTCTGCTATGGATAAGTGTGATAGTTTCTGGCAATGGGGCAACGCTCGCAATACATTTTCATTAACAAAAGTCGGTTCTGCTGGAAATGGTTCTTGCCGAGTGCGTGATGAAACCGGTTCTGTTGCAGGTGGGTCTTGTTTAAACATGCTCGATGAGGGTGGCTTGTTTAAGACAAGGAAATGCATGGGTCCTGCTTTCGTCCACAGATCTCAAATGGTTTCTGAAGACAATGCATCCAAATTCGGAGGCCCTTGCAGGGATATGTACTTGCCTGTTCAATGTTCAACTGTGGAACTTGATCTTTCCAGCTCCAAATGCAAGAATGGACAGCCCAATTGCAGCAAATCCCCTACCACAGTACTATCATCTGATACTAGTGTTACTGATTTCGATGCAAGTTCATGTCGCCCAGATGGTTATTTTAGCCCCGAGTTGCAGTTCTTGCCCTGTTGTTCAGATGGAAATTTTTTGGAGCCATCCGAATTTAGGGCGTTGAAGAGAGGCCAAAGAGCTGCTCCTGACAATGACTACGACTTCTCCCCCGATGGTATTGGTAACAGCTGTGCTGGCTTCAGCAGAGAAGATTCAACGGAGGCTTCTCCATCTTGCTCAGAATCAGGGAACTTGAAGTTGCTGTTGTCGGGTATGAAAGAAGAAATTAAGATTTTCGGGGCTCTGGGTGCCTCAGAAGCCACTTTAAGCTACATGGAGAAACCCAAAAGAGGCCACAGCATGATTTATAATAGGTCTTTTGAAATTCAGAAGGAAAATTCCGATTCATTTGCAGCGCTGCATATTTTGGCCGATATGGCTGTTTGGGTTCTAGAGAATAGTGACATAGGAGAAGATCATAGGGCCAAGGCTTCATCGACACGGTGGGGAATATTTCATCCGACTGGAGTACCCTTCCGCCAGAAGAGAGTAATCAGAAGAGCAAAGAGTGCTTTCAAATCTCTTTCTCAACTTCATGGCAACGCAGACAAGAACATAGCTACAAAGTCAGAGCTTTTCTCAGGTAGCCTTGAATTCTTTCAGCCCAGCGAGAATCAAGTTATAGATGGTCGGATTAGTGACAAAGATCAGGGAGCAACCCAGAGTGTTCGCTGCTCAAAGAGAACTAGAACCCAGTTCCTCAATTCTAAATATTGTGATTCTGTTCTTCAGCCACTGAAGAAAGGTACTAGAAGATAGTTCAAGTCTTGAATAACATTGATTTTTGTAGATCTGAATCATAAGAATACCGGACTTTAATTAGCCAGTGTAAAATTATGTCTTGTTATTCAGTCGAAGTTATAATACATAATATATGTACAGAAAGAAAGAAGTTCTTTCTTCCCTCTTCATAAGTGAGACAGGAGCGCTGATAGTCATTTTTTCTTGTCTCTGAACATTTTGTTCTTGTCTGATTGTACATTCTGAATATTTTGCATTTATAGATTTGATTCGCCATGCACTTATTTTCATCTTATTATAGATTTAATGGGCCAATTTTGAGGGAAAAACACATACATCTCCAAGCGATTCTACTACTGTTGAGTAAATTTCATATGAAATTTGGCAAATACTTTATTAAAATTTGTTGACAGGCAAATATGATATTTTTGAAATTTTGTGAAAATTTAATCAATATGCTATAAAAATGTATATCCGATGAAAAATGCCTCAATCTAGTATATTTTTTCTTAAAATGATTGGGAGTATCTCACATGTAAATAGAATTCGAAGAAATTCAATTGTACCTTAGATATCATTGTTCTGAGTCTGTCCATGAATGATAGAATTGAATTTGGCAAGTTATTTTTCAGATGTATTAGTCGAGGAAGCTAAATTTATTCCTAGGGGGATAGCCATTGCAAAGAAGCAAAATGTCGAAAGATACTTGAAGGTCATCTTTGCTGACTCCTTAAAATTATGCGAAAGCTCAAAATCTTTGTTTGTAATAATTATTGATACAGTCGATGTCTCCCCAAATGCTAAATGTTTTATAATCTTTACACCCTTTTGATTCGCTTTTGTAGATATATACCAATTTTTATGTTCTGTTTTATCCATATAGTAAATAGCATTACTGTAGTTCACCGTGATCATAGACATTGTCTAGTCTGTAAAAACATTCAGGAATGCTCGAAATAAAGAAACGAGTAGAAACGAGAGAGCTTCTGCAAATACTCCGCAGAGAACGAAACCATGATTTTCTCTAGTAGTATGATTTGTATTTGCATCAAACCTGGGAGAGCTGCCTGATTATTCTATGATTCGCCTCTGACAGAGCATAATTGTTTACCGTTGCGTGAGGAATCCCGGAAAACATTTTGCAATCAAAAGATCAACTTTGATGACAAGAAATACCATCTTAGGATGTTTCCTGGATTCAACAAATGCTACACATTGATGACAAAAAATACCATCTTATGATCAAACCTTAGTTTCATAGATTGTATGTTTCCTGGATTCAACAAATGCGACAGTTACATACATTTGGAAAATTACTCTGCTTAAGACATTTATTAGTGTTAGTGGTTACAAAATGCCATGCCTATTGAAGATAAGGCCAGATTAAAGTCACTACATTATTGAGAAGGGGTAAAGCTTTACAATTATCAGATATCTACAAAGACACAAGCCCAGGTTGTAGCCTGTTTAAGGACAGAATGTGGGTGCAGGACCTTAAAGAACCAATCCTCTACATATCCTTCTATTCAGTACGTAGTTGAACTGTTAGCGACAACCATTTTCCATAAACTCATGGTCCACATCATCGCTGAAGGGTTTTCACAGGGCATACAGCACCACCAATGGTGTGGGACAGTAACGTGAAAATAAATTTCAGACACAGATTCATAAGCCATAACCGCTACGAAAGAAACTTAATTTTGCAAGGGTAAATCCTGAGCACACAGCACATCATCTTCATTTTCATGTAAACTATGTCTCCCCATGCCAATGCTGGGGCTTTGCCTACCAGTTATCTCCTACTCTCTCTCTCTCTCTCACACACACATGCATGCGCACACACACACACACAGACACATATTTAGACTAGGTTTACAGAATAGCCCCAAACAGAGATTGTCAAACCATTATTGTCCATGAGGAAATCTTTTGGATTTCTGTTACAGCAGTTATAATCCATCATTAGGACAACTTTGGGTCTACATGTAAACTGGAAGAATTCTACAAGGAATGTCCTTTAGTCTCCAATCCTATACCCTGTCTAGGTAGTAACCCTTTAAATTTAAGTAGATCCCTAGTTTTTCCGAAGCTTTGTATGTCACTTTCCTTTAAAGCTTAAATCCTCTGCATTGTTCTCTCCCTGTGAAAGTATTTATGAGCATGTTCACTCAAATCTGCAACAATTAGCCTTTCACCTCCACAGATCTCATATTCTGTTTTTGAAAAGTGCTTTCCTTTCGTTATCTTCCTTTCCCCACAACTAGGCATTGTTTGTAACCTGAAAACATTGTTTTAGTGATCTTCTATTCCAAAATTCCGTTATCTCTTTTGTTTCTGTTCTTGGTCACCATTATACATCCTTTCAAGTTGTCCACATGAACTTCCTTTCCCCACAACTAGGCATTGTTTGTAACCTGAAAACCTTGTTTTAGTGATCTTCTATTCCAAAATTCCGTTATCTCTTTTGTTTCTGTTCTTGGTCACCCTTATACATCCTTTCAAGTTGTCCACATGAACTTGCAAAACGAAACGTTTAAATCTGATGATATGTCAACTCCTGGTAGCTATATCTTCATCTGATAGGCATTTTTTCCACACTTTATCAAGGCATTGCAGGGACCAATCTTTTTGTATTTCAGCTTGTTATATTCCCCTCAAGGAAGCACCTTCTTCCCTAAGAATTCTGTCACAAGATCACCTCGATTTCAAAGGTCTTCATCCTTCAAAAATTATCAATGTCTTGTATGACATTGCTTTGTTCAACTTGCTTTCTCACCTTCTCATGCAACTATTGCATTGTTCTACAAACTCCTTTGCATCATAATCGTTTCTTCTTTCAACTGACAAATTTACTATTAATTTGATAACACCTTTCGAGATCAACCTATAGACAACTTGAAATGGAGTGGACTTGTACTTCGAAATACTGAGTTATTGTGGGCGAATTCAGCTTATGGTAAGACTCTGCCATACTTATTTTCCCTCTCTTCAGCAAAGCATCTAAAAAATTTGTTAAGGAATATTTGACCACCTTTCTTTATGTATTTAACTGCAGATAATACACACAGCTAAATTGTACGTTTCTATTCATTTTCCACTATAGATGCTATCAAAAATAGCCCAGGAACCTGATGTATCTCCTCTCAGCACATACACTTTACCATGAACTATCCGTTCATTACAGATTGCAATTTTCCCAGAATATGGATCTTCCAACACCCTCCTCAAGCCTCTTTTCTTGGAATTTGAATTGACCTTCTTAAGCCACTCAAGCCACCTTTCCCCAGAATGTGGATTGATCTTTCAACAACTCCACTTTTCATGCAGTTTGAATTGACTTCTCAACATCCTTCCAACACCCCCCTCAAGCCAGTTTTCCAAGTTTGTGGATTGACCTTGCCTTGATTCTATGTTGAAAAGCATCGACCAGCTAGGTTTGGACCTGGAACTTCTATTGAAATCTGTGAGGTTCATCACTGAGCTATTAGCCCCGCTTTGGTTTTATTATCTCATGAATCTGGATTAATCTTTCAGTCACCCCCCTCAACCCGAATACTGGGTTAAGTTCAATCGTCTCAACCAAACCAGCTTTAATTGACCTTTCCTTTTAATATCTGTAGAATACCCTGCTTTAAGCTTCTTTTAAATTTTTTTAGATTGGCATACTCCTGATGTTGAGTTATGGATCAGCTGGGACTTGAACCAGATTTAACTTAGCTTAGCTTCAATATCATATTGTACGATGTAAACCATGAACCAGCTAGAGATCAAACCTTAGACCTTCCATCTTTATATTGGAGTTTACTGCCATTCAAGCTGCTGGCCTCTTACAAGGTTCCACTTTTCCTAGAGTGTGGATTGGCCTTCCAACATGCCTTCGATGATTAGTTTTCCTGCAAGACATAAAATGAGTCCTGTTAGTGATAATTTCAAGAGATACACTAAAGGATCCAAATCCATTAAGTGCACTCAAAATACCAAAACTCAGTCGATAAATTTCTTGCCATGATCTGTTGGTACAGACAACAGCCTATTCTGACTTTGCCCTTTTGCTACATGGAAAATCTTGCATCAAAAAAAAAAGTTTGCAACATCTCTTACTATCATCAGGTAATATTATTCTTCAAAGTAATTTGTTGGGTAATGCCAAGTAGTTGAGTCATCCGAGGCTAATAAATATGCAGAGTTATGAATAATGCATGATCTGGTGTTCAGATCAATATTTTTTAATTGCTGTATTGTAGTACTTCGCTGGACAAAGTGGTGTGCATTTGGCTCTGTTTTGCTTTCCACAGTTTTTGTTTCTTACATTGCCTATTTGCATGTTTTTATCTTTTCTCCATATCTATGTGTTTGAAACTGATGCAGGAGAATCCACGTAGAGGGAGCCTCATTTTGAATTTTCAGACTCTCCCTTCACATAGGCGTAAGACTATAATTTTAGCAAATCTGTTAATGGTTTTGGAAATAACATATCAGTGTTTATGGGTTAGCATTTAAGGTTTTTGGGAGTGCTCTTTTAAGGGGGGCGGGAGGTAGGTTTGGAGTGGGAGTTTATTGATTTGGGTTTTCTGGAAAAGAAAAGAAAAAGCTTCAGATTTTGGAAAAGAGGGAAAGCTGGAAGCAGTTTTGTTTTAAGGGTTGGAATAATTCTTACTGTTGCAGGTGCAGTTTTGAGGAGAGAGGAGAAGGTCATTGCAGTGTATTGTGAAGCCAATAGGCTCACCTAGTTGTGTTATAAGATTATTTGAAGTTTCAATGAGAAATCCTTAAGTTTTGTTGCATCGTTTTGCTGTTAGAAGGAAGAATATAAGTGGAAGATCATTTGCTGCTATAGGAATTCATTTTGCAGTTCTTGGATCAGATTTATATCAGATTGCAATGTAGAGATGAGAAGCCAATAGATATGGCTCATTGTTTTATAAACTTGGCTGCTGATCTAATGGAGTTTCAACAGTGGAGAGAGTGCTGCATGAATTGCTGTTCGCACTGGTGGGGGATGAACAAGGGATTTCATCATAGATGGAAGAGAAGAAGAACAAAATACAGCGTGCTTCTCAATCCCTGGATGAAGTTGTACATTCAAGCTCGCCCCTGATCTCGCCTTCCTCCAAAACTCCGAGCAGTATTTATGTTCTTTGTAAAGTTCAATAGAATTTCTGAATACCCCCGTATTTTCCCGTCTTTATAATTTCTAAATAGACTACCTTAGAGACACCAAGGCAATTACTGGCCTCCCAAATCATCTATAACATGAAGATTCCCAGTAAATGGATTTGCAATTGTGATCCAAGTCTCACCAATTCAAACTAAATAATTCTCCGATTTTTTTTTAACAAAATAGTTGAAAAGGAGATTTTTTTGTTTCTGTGTTTTAGCCTACCTCTGCACAACAGCCTGGTTACTCTCCTCTCCTAGATATTCAACACTTTAGACCTGATGCTAGGCCTGGTTCATCGTCGGATTGCTAACACAGATTCCAAGAGATAAGAGGTGATATAGTGGAATTTAAAACTGAGCACAACACGCATTCCTCCCTATTAACACAACTTGGCACCCCATCACTTTTACTGGGGGAATCAAGACAGGTTTATTACCTTAATAGTTAGGTTTATTAGAAACAGAGAACAGAGAACAGAACAAAATAGAGCAGAATAGAACGGCTGTATAACTTCTTGAAGGAGACCTCTCTTCAACAGTGAAGAGTCCCTTTCCAGAATTGTTTTCCCAAGGGCCATTGATCCCATTGAGAGACCTAAGGGTTTTTTCCATGTAGATAAAATGGAAGTTAAAAAGTAGAAGTATATTCAAAAGTTGCATATTAAATGAATATTTTTGCAATTCTATTAGAGTTTACCCACAGGCCAGAATTTAGTATCTCATTTAACATTATTGATTCTAGTGGATATATATGTTGTCCTTGTTTTCTTTCAACTTTTTAGTTATAAAATTTGGAAACTAGATTCAGATGGTTTCGAAACGAGGTGCAGGATTTGTATTCAACTTACGTCTGTTAGTTGAGTGAATCATTTTTAAGGTCGTCTAAAATCTGAACTGAAAAGAATTTGCATCTCATTTGAAGCATTCAATCCAAATATTGATAAGATTTATTATTTAATTCAAATTATGAAGCTTTAAATTTGTAGTGTTTCTGATTGAAATGGGAGAATCGTGTCCATTGTGCTGCTGGAATAAAACCAAACTAGACAACAATGGAGACCAAAAGAGAAAGGATAACACTCATAAAAACCAGAGAAAACATATTTTCTATTTATCTCAAAACCAACTTTTAACAAAGAATTGCAAAACTGATTATAAAGATTGTTCAAAAGCAGAACTGGAGATGTTGTATGAATGCCTGTAGCTACTATTGCACCACTACTTCCTCTTCTCTTCTCCTTCACATTCTACTGCTTCTGCAATTTCATATTGTTTTCCATTATCAGCACTTTTCTAATAACGATTCCCTTCTCTTTTCTCTTTTTTCTCACCCCTTTTCAATTCCAACAGCCCCCTTAATCTTGAGTCTCTTTCATGCTCATTTTGTTTGGAACTTAAATTGTGCATTTCAAAGCTCGACTGCTCGTTCCAGAGCTCAACATTGAGGAGCTCGATTGTGCATTTCGGAGCACCACATTATATGTCTTTTGCAGCTGATTGTGAGGGCTATAGAGCTGTTGGTGTGTCCATGATGGCCAAAAAAATTTCTTAGGTGTTCCAAACTATCTTTTGTGAGTGGTTTGATAAAGGTATCTGTGAGACTTACAATATTGAACTTCAAATTTCTCCATTTTCTACTAGCTCCCTTATGAAATGATACCTAATCTCTATGTGCTGGCTTCATCCATGGTGTACTAGTGTTTTGTTCTTCTTTCAAGTCAACTAAGATCCTTTGTAGCCAAATAGCAACCTGTTGCAATATTTTCTATTATCTACTGGGCTTCAGTTATAAACACAAAAACCAATGGGTTGTTTCTTGGATGCCTATGAAATGACTTCTAAATTTGAAAACTGAACACATCCCAATATGCTCTTGTTATCATCTACACTTGCTACCCATTTGCTATCAACATATCCAACTAGCTAAAACTCATTTATTATAGTATAGAAAATACCATATCCCTTTGTGCCATTAGCACACCTTACGCTCCTTTACTTGCTTGCCAATGTGTATCCTCTGATGTCCCCATAATTTGGACAACAGCCTTACTTTATACATTTTAATTTTTAACTAATCTGGTTGTAGTCAAATACATTAGACTTCTGACCCTACTTTGTACAACGTTGGGTTCACATTGTTTGTTGTAATCTTCCTTCTATGGCTATTAGTCTTGGTGTAAGTTTGCTATATGATATTCTAAATATCTTCAAAATGTCTATTCAATACTTTTACCTCTTTGTTGACAAAATATTTTAGCTGACCTTAGTTTGTCATTTCAAACTCGCTTTTCATGGCTTCTTTCAAATTAGCAATGAGGAAATCATCAATTCTTGTAAAAATTAGATCATTTATACACAAGACAACAATTAAAATCTTACTATCATTTGCCTTGATGTGGAAAGTGGGCTCACCACCACTTTTTGTTAAAGTCATTACTCAACGAGTATGAGTTTATTGTATCGTACTATGTATGAGGTGATTTGTTAAGCTTGTAAAGAGCTTTCTTCATTTTAGTGTCCTTGAACTTTATACCCAGCTAGTTGTTGAATACACACTTCTTTTCGCACTCCATTCAAGAAGACAAACTTAACGTCTATTTGACACACCTTCCACTTGTTTTATGATGTTATTGCTAAGACTACCTACACAATTTTTGTCCTTGCAACTAGAGCATATATCTCATCATAATATCTTTTGAGTTGTTGTTTGTATCTCTTAACAATTAGACTTGCTTTATGTCTTTCTATTCTTTGTTTAACACTATTCTTGGTCTTATAGACTCACTTCACTCCAATCGCTTGTTTACGTGAAGGTAAATCATTTAGCTCCCATGTCTTATTTCTCTCTATTGCCTCTATTTCCTCATCCATGGCCTCACATTGTTTCTCTTTTTTTTATAGCTTCTTCAAAATATATTGGATCACAATGAGAAAATAATGTAGAATTCAAATATTCATTTAATTCATCATCACACCTTGTATTTTGATAAATCTCCAACAAGCAATTTTTTTCTTTGTATTAGGGATGCAAAAGTGGAATTTGAGCTCTGACTACAAGAACTACTTGACTATGTAGTTGTTTTTAGAACTGAGTAGTGGACTTCAAAGTTGTTTATTAGGCTCTCTCTTTGTTGTAAGTGATCACCCAAAGCTAGTTGTTGGGATCTATACTTGTTGTTGATCCACCTTGTTATTCTTCAATTTCTTCTTCCCATCCGTGGACAATATTATTGAAATACTTGTAGAGGTGTATGTGCCATCCCATGGCTTATTTTCAATGAAACTCAAAATCTCTACTGATTACAATCTACTTAGTGATAGAGTTTTATAATTCGTATACCTTGGACTCTTCATTTTAGCTTATAAAGATACATTTTCCTCTTTTGACATCCATTTTTAGTCTCTTTTCCTTTAGCACAAATGCATATGCCACACACCCAAAAACTCTAAGATCCTTCACACTCCATTTTCATTTTATCCATGTTGCTTGTGGAATCTTGTCAAACATAACCTTTGTAAGAGATCTATTTAGTGAATATATAATTATTGTAATAGCTTCACTCTAATATAAATTTGAGATTCTCGTGGCCTTCAATATGCTTCTTATCGTCACTATGATAATTGTACTCTTTCTCTTTGCTACTCTATTTATTTGTTGTGGAGTGTAGTTAGTGTACCATCCTAAAAGTTAGCACCTATAATTAGATGCTCTAATAGGCCCCATTTTGGTGATTTTGAGATTTCATGTTTGTTATGCTAGCAACCTGGCTCCACTTATTTTGACATCTTCTCATTATTCTTGACTCCCCATTTGAATTTGAGCTCATTTTCCTAGGTGTAGAACACTTAAGGCGTTGTATACAAATTTGAATTGGTGGCTCATTCGGGTGTTTTAGAAGAATTTATAGATTTGTGGTCACTCTATGTTAATTTTGATCCCCAAAATATTATGAGAGGTATATAAATGACCTATCTCCTCATTTTGGAGATCTACAAGCAATCGAGTGCAAGCAATTCAAGAGCTCTCCTACAATTTTGCATCCAGGCATTCAAGTTCAAATTTCAAGCATCCTAAGGCATTTTGAAGGCAATCTTCTCCATTGTAGCAAGCTTCTCTCCCATGGTAGCCAAGTAGAGGAGTTCTCAATCAAGAAAGAAGATCCTTTTGTCCATCTACATGTATGCATTTCATCCATTCTTCAAGGGAAGAGTTTATCAAGCATAACAACATTGAAGATCTTGAAGTGGTATTCATAGATCCATGCATTTGTGAAGAGACATCCATGATTTCTTCCTTCATTACAAGGTCTAACAACTATTATCAAGCCACATACATGCATCTTCATGAATATGTGCGATCTCAATATCCGTTCATGAAAGTATATAAATTTACAAGGTAGAACTAATATCTACCTTTACATTTACATGCTTTCCTTTATGCAATTTCATTTCAATTTCAACATTTATTCCTAACTAGGGGTTTGACCAAGGAAAACCCCTTTCAACCCAATAATTTCTCATCTTTATGTGTGCATGAACATGTGGCAAAGCTATTGTCATAAATCTGAAAAGTATAGGATCTGACGGACTGTCTCAGAACTTTTTAGACAAAAGTGCAGGGTATACAGTTGCCAGGGCATTTTTTACCTAAGTATACATCGGCCAGGGCATTCTATACCCTCCAGTTCTGCTTCAAATTGAAACCACAGGTTAGATATTCTTTCTAGTTGTTGTTTCAAGTCACTACAAGTTGTTGTTTTATTTTTGTTTGTATGTTTCTACTGAATCTTGTCAATAGTGCTTACTTAGCCTTCTATCTTGCATTAGTTAGTCATATTCCCTCAAATCCAAGTCATCTTAATCATAATTACGAAGGATTATTGCACCCACTTAGTGCTTAAGTCCTTCTTGAGCCTATTGGATCATTTCCCTTCCAATTGTGTATTAGGAAAAGGGTGGACAATACCTCTATTTCATGTGCATCATTTTCCTTATTGTATAGTTAGTTGTGAACACTTTCTTAATGCCTTCATACCTACAAAAATTCATATTCTCTAGAGGCATACTCTCCCCCTCTAGGACTTCAAATAAAGTGTTTACAATCCTTCTTATCTTGGACCTTAAATACTTTAAACTTCTCAAAGGCTTCATATTTATGTTTTAAGTAGACTCGTGTCTTTTAGCTATAGTCAGGAATGAAATACATAAAATATTGATTTTTTCTTACTGTGAGAGTTGGCATAGGGCCACAAGAATCTATATACATCAACTATAATAGTGCTCTTGTCCTTCTAAAGTTACTTGATTGATAGACTTGTCTACAAGTTTTTCCTAAAAACAAGCTTCATATTTTCCACTTGGCTCTACTATGGTTTGTAATCCCCTAACCATATCTTTCTTTGGCAAAAGACAATCCAAAGTAACTCAACTGTGCATATCTTAGATGCTAAGTGAGGATGGGTCTTTAATAATTATTTTGAAGATTTCTTGCTATTGTACTACTGTACACTTCTCATATGCGTGAGGACTAACTACAAATTGAGTTGATAAATAAGCTCGTATTCATAGAGGAAACATTTAATCCCTTGTAATTTGGACTATTGCTATAACATTCTTGCTCTCATTCTTCTAAGATGTGATACATTGTCCTTTTTCCTTGACACTTCGTAGCCTCTTTGGACCAATTATTCAAAATTAAAGAGGTTATAATTTTTCCACGTGATAAACATTCTCTATCTCTTTTTTATCGCCATGTTTGGTACAAATCATAACAAATCTTTTGCCCACTATTGGAATTGTTTTATTATTCCATGTTTTTATCTCAAACTTGACATTCTTGCTAATGTATGTAAACAAATTTTTATCTCCACTTATGTGATTGCACTCATTGGTTGTTCAAGTACCAAACTTTAGCACTACTATGCTCACCAATGTTGCATACGATGAATGCTTTTTATTAATCAACTTCAATTTATTTCTCATTAACTATGTGTATATCTTATCTAGATTATCCATGTTACTTTTTCTAGCATTCACATGCCTAATAACCATTCTTGCAAGACCATTATAAAATATTGTATTTATTTTTTCACACCTCTAGTTTGAATTACTATTATTTTTCTTAGATCCAAAGTTGGGGTGCGATTTGATTTCTCCTTGACTGCTTGTTCTTCTAGAATTATTTGCTTCAATTTTGCATCCTACAAAGTTGCCTCTCTCTCTCTCTCTCTCTCTCTCTCTCTCTCTCTCTTGCTCACACACACACACACACACACACACACACACACACACACACACACGCTNAGTTGCCTCTCTCTCTCTCTCTCTCTCTCTCTCTCTCTCTCTCTTGCTCACACACACACACACACACACACACACACACACACACACACACAGGCTTGACCTTTGAATGCATTCTCTGGGGAAGAACATGTAGAATTTTTCAAGTGTTGCTCATGGGTTTGTATATAAATTATCCACTCATCCAGTGTAATCTTTAAAAGGTCTTTGGTCTCTTCTATGCCAATAATTATTGGTTCAAATTTTGAAGCCAAACTCCTAAGTATTTTTTTCAACAATCTTTTGCTCCTCCATAGTTTCACGATTTATCTTAAATTGAATTTCCAAACTAGATATTATTATATGGAAATCTAAAATGGACTCTCCATCTTTCATTTGAAGAGTTTTAAAGTCTCTTCTAAGCATTTGAAGTTTGACTAGCTCCACCTTATCAATGCCCTTAAAAATAGCTTGGAATATTTCCTAAGTCTCTTTTGCATAGTTATCTATTACTATTTTGAGGAAAATGCCTTCAATCAACATTGCCTCTATCAAATATAACTATTTTGCATTTTTTTTAATTTCCTTAACTAGATCCTTTTGGCATTTGTGAAGACTACACACATTAGTAGGTTAGTCACATTTGTGAAACTATTAGCCACAAGCTTTCACAAATCATATGCAACTTAGAATATAGTTTCCATCTTGTTTGCCCACATATTATAGTTATGTTCATCAAAAGATGGTATCTATTACCAACTTTTTCTCTCACTTCTGACCATATTTGAAACACAAACAAAACTATAATCCCAAAATCTAATGCCCAAAAGATTCTAAAAACCTAGGGATTTGATACATTTTGTTGGAATAAAGCCAAAGTAGATGACAAAGGAGACCAAACAAGAAATAAAAACACATAAAAAGTGAAGAAAAAATGTTTTATTTTGTACAGTGGGAAAAGGGATGCAATGTATATGAGGGACTTGTCCATCTTTTCCTAAAGCACAATTGGAAGGAAGATGGCCCAATAGGCTCAAGTGGAACATAAGCGTTAAGTGAGTGCAATGATCCTTCACTATTAGTGATTAAAAATGAAATGGATTTAGGGAAATGACCTAATGATGTGAGAAAGATGACTAAATAAGAAAAATTAAATAGTTTTGGAAAAAAAATACAGACTAACATAAACATATAGAAAGTTGTAGTAACCTGAAATAAAGACTTGGAAAATCTAATGAACCTATAAACTGAACCTGGAGGTGTTCTAATAGGAACAAAATTCCTTGGGCATTTTATTCCCGGGAACAAGAAACCTAGAGCATTCTGTTCTTGGGAATTTTGCCTAAAATTTTGACTGACAATCCTCAAATCCCGATCTTTCCAAAAAAATTTCCATAGATGCGCCACCTGTACCATGCACATAGAAAAAAGATGGAAAAGGTTGTGGAAATATAGGAATCAACCTTTAAAATGAAATAAGATTACATAAAGGAAATTAAATATGAAGGTAAAAATTAGATCTACCGTGCCAATACCTTCCCAAACAAATATTGAGATCACACACACTCATGAAGATGTTCAAATTGTAGTTGTTGACCTTGGAATGTAGAAATTAATCAAGGATGCCTTCACAAATACATGGATCTATTAATGTCACTCCTAGATCTTCAATGTTGTTATGCTTTATTGAACACTTGCTATGGAGGAAGAATGGATAAGCATGGACAAAGGATCTTCTTGCTTGCATGAGAAACTCCTCTACTTGACCATCATGGGAGAGAATATTAATACAATGGAGAAGACTGCCTTCAAAATTACTTGGATTCTTGGAGAAATGCTAGATCTTGGATGCTTGCCTTCAAATCTTGAATTTTCTTGATTGCCTAAATTCTTCTTGGCTCTAAATAGCGGATGGATTATGGATACAAAAATGAGGAGAGATAGGTTGTTTATATACCTCATCACACATTTCGAGATTCAAAATTAAGCCAAGAAAACCATGGGATCTAATTTTCCATCAAAACATTGCAAGAGGGTTCTGATTTAAATTTGGGCCCGATCTAAACCAAAAGGGGGTTTGGTATTCCTTTAAAGGGGAAATATATCTGATGATATGGTAAAGAAAGATATAGAAGATCCAATTTATGAAAGTAAATTCAAGAAAAGAGGAAGGATGTATGCACCTTTAATCAAGAGGAGGAAATATGAACTTCAGATCTGAATTTGACTATCTCTGAAATGTCAGATCCTGCTACAACTCTAGAATTGGAACCCTGAGACCTATATTTGTCTGCTTTGCAATTTTCAGTCAAAAAGTGCAAGGACAAGTTGAGAAGTCAACTTGTACCCAGGAAAAATTTGAGAAGTCGACTTGTTACCGGTAGCTCCAAATCTTATGAAACTTTTTGGGTTCCCGTGTCTGCACCTATACTTCCCAGATCTGAATCCGCAAGTCCTAAAACCTATTCCTACATGTAGAAAATGGAAAATGGTCATGGAAATGGGTTTTCCTTGGTCAAACCCCTATTTAGGAATTAACCTTGAAATTGAACTAAAATTGCATAAAGGAAAGAAGTATGTAAAGTAAGAAGGTAAATGATTGATTCACCTTGTATGCAAAACCCTCATGGATGGATATTGAGATCCGTCAAACCCATGAAGATGCTTTTAATATGCTTGGAGTGAGATGTAGATTCAAGGATGCCCTCACAAATGTATAGATCTATGATTTCCACTCATAGATTATGAATATATGTATGCTTGATAACCACTTAGAGAAGGGGAGAGGAAGGATGCAAGGATATTCTTGCTTGACTTGTGAAATTCTCTACTAGTCTATCATGGGAGAGAAACTTGCATCACATTGAGAATATTTATTTTGCTTGAATGGATCTTGAAGAAAAGGGGAATCAAAGATCTTGAATTAGATGCTTGCCTTCAAATTTTGAATCTAATTCCTTAATTGCACAACTTGAATGCTTGGTAAATGTACTTGCTTGCACTTGATCAATTGATTGCTTTCATATCATATGTTTTTTTTTTCAAATGAGAGGAGAAAGACCCCTTTAATACTTCTTTTGGGATTCAAATTTGATCCAGGGCTACCGCAAAATAAGACCTCGAAGAGAGACCCCAACATCGGGCCTAGAGCTAGATCTAGGCTCAAAAACCCAAGAACAAGTTGAGAGTCGACGTGTACCCCTCGACTTGTACCCCCTGGGAATAAGTCGATAAGTTGATTTTTCCTAGGTAGAATAATCCTAGGATATAAAGAAAAGTGAGGAGATGCAGGAAAAACATAAATACAGACATTCAAGATAAAGAATAACGGAAATACAGACCTCACAATCACCAAAATGGGGTCTAATAGGTCCTAAAAGACATCCAATTATGGATGCTAACTTTGTAGGATGATAAACCATGATAATCATAATATGTACATAATAATGCATGATTTATAAAATGTTGAAACCACCATTTGAAAGAAATTATGGTGAAAGATTTTCAGTTAAAATTGATCCTTAATGCATGAACAACTAACAAAAAGAAATAAAAAAATTGCATTTAAAGAAACGGTGATCCCCAAATTATAGGACAAAATGAAGGCATAACATGTATTTGAAAATGTATAGTTGAAATTAAGGAACATGCAGTTGGAATTAACTAGACCAACATCCCCCTTAATTCTAACTAAGAAAGGAATGAGGAAGAGGGAAAACCCACTAGGAACAAAATTTCCCCTCAAAATCTATAGTAATAGAGATGCAAAAGAAAATATCTTGTAAAAATAAAATTGTGGACATCTGTCGAATGATAACCACCATAGTGTTAAATGAAGAGACTCCTCTTAAACCAAGATGAAGACCAAGATCAATCTGCATGAGTTCCCCCAACGAAACTACTCGAACAATGAGAAGATGGAAAACAAAGGCAAAACATATGTCAATCAAAGATACAAAAGACAATAATCTACATAGGCCCCCCCATACTATGGTTCGATGGAAAACAAAGGCTAAACATCTATCAGTCAAGGATGCAGATGACACATGAATCTGTGCGAGTGGCCCTAACGAAACTACTCAACCATGCAAGAACAAAATTCTAGTTGAAAATATAGGTGTCAATTGTTTATAAAATTAATCAACTGTGGAACCAAGGAAGCATCAACACGAACAATAGAAACCCCTCCATAATGTTGACAAGAGAGGCATAACAGGTCCACTGACATGGTGCCACTAAAGAGGAAATGAAGACAAGACCCATGCAAAGAAAGCATGACTTTGGCATGATGCACAATTCAATTCAACCTCTATTGCCATGATTTTTTGTGTTGGAAGTCTAATATGGGAAAGCAGCAACTGAGAGGGGGAGGGGGGGTGAATCAGATCTATAAAAATTCTAATCAATTCTAAAAAAACTGATTCAACCATGTATTCATAAACACAAACTGAAATGTTGTAAAGATTAACATCTAATCGTGAACACAAACACGAATATTTTGGTGACCCAGAAACCCTTGAAGGTAAAACTGGGGCGGGGATGACACCCACAAATCTTCACTACTGCACTAATAAAGTGTTCTTGTTAGGGCTACAAATTTTTGATCACTTCTAATGATCTACCCTGTGAGGGGTCTACCCTATTAAGAGCTTACATACTTATACAATCTACCTTGTTAAAGGATTTAAAATTACAACAAAGTAAGCACTTGGTTAAGAGATTTACAAAGGCCTATTAGGACCACTCTATTTAGAGATTTGCCCTGATTCACTTTCTAGAATGTATCAGTACGTGATCTTTCGGTCTGAACTACAAATATTGATAACGAATCTCCTCTTTCCAACTCTTAACTGATCTCTCAATGTGATTTATCTCTATTATGATCTTCACTACTCTACTCGGTCACTCTATCAGGGCAATGCTTCAAATATGCATATACTTCTGATCTCTGTTCTTCACATCCGCATTCAAACATACATACCTCTGTACTTGCACATACACACAGCTTAGGGTTTGAAGCATCCCACATATAGTCATCTAGATCAAGATCAACGATCTAGATCCATCATTTTTTGCCACTTAGGCATCCCTAATTTTGATTGGTTGCCTGGCTTGTATAGGGATCCATGATCATAAAAATAAATTGCAATCAATGCATTAAATCTTTGTGCATGATCATTAAATGCTCCATAGAAGTCGGCCAAAATGGTTTACCATGGTGTTTGTGCCATTCCAAACACATATACAAAAATTGTTTCACTCGGCATAACCAAACACTGGTGCTCCGTCAATACTGTCTTGCTCGACATAACTATATGTTGTCGCTCGACTCTAACTCTTCTATGTAACTCAACAATCATTCTAATCGGCATCCATTGAGTACTCAGCCACCTCTGACTCGCTTGGCAGTAACTAATGCTCGGTCTTGACCTTAGTGGGATGGGTAAGTCGCAGTGTGACCGACCAACCTGCCTTGATTATGACTAAGTGTGGGACACTACTAGACAACAAAACTTAGATATCAACAATCTCCCCCTTTATCATTAGTGACAAAAACACTTTGTCAAGTCCTTTACAAAAAAAATATAGTACTGAAATAGACTTAGAAATTAGAAATCCCCCTAGGATTCTGACTCGTTCTTTCTCCATAAAGACTTCACTACCTATGCAAAATATGTACATACATACTTACATTTTCCCTTGTTGAATATTATAACATTTCCCCCTTGTTTTTGTCACTCTTGCTACTTTGATCTGCAGGGATCGTTGGGATCAAACCATACTTATCCAAAAATGGTTTATGGATCTATAGTATCATTGCTAATGCAATAGTCCAACTTGTCCTTACAGATTCCAAAACTTGAAATTTGATTTCTAGCTCGGCAGCTAGATCAATCAGACTCTCTGCAATGTTCTGAGGTGGATATTTTTGTGCTAGTTCCTTTGCCGCTTTCAGAGGTCTTTCTGCATAACCTCAAAATGAGGTATCAACATTGTCTAAATTGAAATCAATTTCTCCCTTATTATGCCATCATTAGCCATAAGCTCAGCTAGTCTCCCTTGGGCATGTGTCAACCTGCTAAAATGAAAAGAGCTTCAACTTGCATCCATGCTTAGTGACTGTCATGTTGACTTTAAATCTATTTGTAGCTTTTGAATAATCTGTCGATTCTCCTTTGTAAAGAATTGAGTATCACATAGTTCTGTGTACAAAGTGATAACATTCTTTATCACTTCTTCTAAGTTGCTTACCAGATCAGAAAGTGCAACCTGCTTCTTGGTAAGCTTTGCTGCAACTTTCTCAAGTACCTTGGTCTCAAATTTTCTCTCGGATCGTTGTAGGAGTTTCTCATTTGCATCTATGTCATCAGTGTTCACCTTCTGAACAATATGAACAATTTGTTCCAAGATAGGTTCCTGCTAATTTAGGTCTTGAAATTTAAATGCATCAGCAAATATTTCTTTAATTTCATGTAATACCTTCTTCTGTTGATGTTCTCATTTCAATTCTTCTTGCTTGCTCTTCCTGTTCAATAAGTCTTGCAAGATTAGCATCTGCTCGTAAGATAAGTTTTTACTATCCCATTTTGGAATAACTATAACTTCGTCAAGTGTAACTTCAGAGCTCTTATCCTTCTTCTTCTTATGTGATTTCTTCTTCATTGGCTCTAGTGAGCTGCTAGTCGGTTTGTGTTCATCTTTCAAAATACTAGTATCACCACTAATTGATACTATCTCCTTCTGAGTATTAAGTATCTGCTCGGCAGATGTATCAACACTCTTAACTTCAGTAAATACCAAAGGAGTAACATTAGGTAATTGTACCAATGCTTGAATTGCCTCTTCCTCCTTAGATTCTTATTTCTCCTCGGTCTCAAGAGTCTTGGTCACCTCTGTGACTTCTTCAAGTGATTTGGAGATATCTAATGCAGACTTATTTTCTTGTTCTTCTTTGCTTTTATCTCCCTCTGCATTGTCTTCAAGGTTGGCCTCGGCAGGTGAATCTGGAATTATGAGTGCCTCTTTTTCCTGTTCCTCGCCATTCAAACCTTGTGTTACCTCATCAACTGTTAAGTCCTCAATTTGTTCTTTGTCAACCTTATCTTTCTCCTCATCTTCAACATCTTCCTTCAACTCATCCTCAACAATGTCAATCATTTCATCTTCAAGATCATCATGTGTCTTATCCTCAGTATTATTTGGCTCATCAATGTCTTCTTTGTTGTGAAGCTCGATTTGTTTAGATGTACCTTCATCTTTATTCTTATCAACTATTAATCCAAAGATAATCTTCCATATCCTTTGGGTTTGATGCACAATACCTTCTACATCATTCTTTAGTATGGACTAGGCTCTCAATTTAGGAATGAATCTATTCCTATATTAATCCATAAATTTTTCTCTTTGCTTCTTTGTTAACTCAGGCATAATTTGAGCTAGTGCTCCTTCTCTAATTTTCCTTTCTGTCATCATGGCATGCTGCCATCTCTCATCAAATTTTTTTTTCTAGTTCATCGGGACTAGGTTCCAAATCTCCAAAGTTGTTATCTTATATGATACTAACATGTCCATCATAGCTTCTTCTGTCTTAGCCTTATCAGTTTTTCTTAATTTCTCAAACTTAATAAACTTAAAACCTGAGAAACCTGCTGAATTCCAGATGTTGTGATAAATTTTATCAAGGTTAGAAGGATTTCTGTGTGTTGCATTTTTGGACTTACTGATGTCCTCAGTTTCTGTTAGTTCTTCATCTAGTTCTTCATCTTTACCCATAAAATATTTTCTCCTTGGCTTCTTCTTAGGGTGGCTTGGCTCAGATTCAGTTTGAACTTGTTTTCTCTTTCCTGAGCTTACCCCTTTAGCATTGTTTACCAACTTCTTCTTTGGTGGCTCAGAAGATATAGTAACTATTGATGCCTTGGTTCTCGGTCGAGATGTGGCAAGAGGAGAAGATTTCTGCTGTGAACTCCTCTTCTTGGCTGGCTCGACAACCATCAATTTCTTGCCCTTTTTGTCCACTTCCACATCATCATCACTTTCCTCAAAATCACTAGACTGGTCCTCTCCTTGACCTGTTGTGATCTGTGTTGGTGCATCTTCTTCTTCATCTTCTCCTAGCATCTTCTCAAAATTCTTCACAATTTTCTTTCTCTTCCTCTCCATTGTTGCAGCCTTCAAATTTGAAGTTATCTTAGATTTTGCTTCATCATAGTTCCCAAATCTCTTGGCCTTTCTATCAATTTTCTCTTCAAGTAGAGCTATGATAGCTGCAGATGTTTCATCTATGTATACTTCATAGGGCAATGGCCTTAGCCATGCTACCCTCGATACTACAACTTGCACATAGGTATTATCAGTATCAACTAGAAAGAAAACATCATTATAATGTTTTCCCGGTAGTGATACTGGGATTGTGCTCCTTAGTCTCATCTTTTTATTGAAATCCACAAAATAATTACTCATCATAGTATCAAAATTATCTCCTAACTGTTGAATGAACTCAGTAATCTGAACTATTATTGGTCGGTCCTAACTCCATACAACATCTCCAATAGTAGGAAAAGTGTTATGTACATAGAAAAATATACAAACAAGTAAGGAACTGAACTTACACATAGAGTTCTTTGCCTTCCTAATTGCTAATAGGTTCTCGACAAGTTGAGTCATCTGTAACTCAGCAAGATCATAAGTATGATCCTTCTTTACTATTTTCCATGCCTGATCAACTACTACACATGGGATACTATCCGATCTATTGGATTGATAGAATTTGTGTGTAATGACTCTGACTCCGAAATTAATTTTTGGATCGGTGATCGTAGAAATTGGCATTCCTCGTTTGTTCCACTCGGCCAAAGTGAACTTTTCAATATCCTCCTTTTTATGACAACGCATGGTACGCTTCTCTTGCACAATGGGATAACCAGTAATTCGGTGAATAATGCCTTTTGTTATCTTTAATGGTCCATTTTCCAACCATAGACACATATCATGTGTTCTTCTCAACACAATCCTGATCCATTCGACCTTAAAGTCGTGCAGGAAGTCTAGGGCACAGACTAACCCTTTCTCAACAATATACTGATGATCAGCCTTTAAAACTTCATTTACACATGGTTTATCATAAGCTTCCCTCAATTCAAAATCTCCAACTTCTCCAACTTTGCACATATAACATGCTCGCACATCATGGATCATGAGTACCTTAGGTGGAATCGATGACACGGCTCCCATAAGATCTCCCTTCATCGCAGTTTCAGGAACAACTCAAAAATTTGGCGGTGCACACGCGTCGCTCGTGACCAACTAAACATTCAGCATTGCCTTGTCTTGTCTTTTTACACCAATGGATGAATTGGCTACCATTTCTACAAGTTAGGGTTCACGAAATAGACTTTATGTAAATTGGAAACAATGGGTCTTCAACCTTGTCAATACTTGCCAACGATGCATAAGTGGAATCTTTTCACTATGCTCAAATAGCTCTTGGATTACCTTAAGAAGTACTCTGCAAACTCTAATCGCTATGCGGAATGAAGAATGAATGCCTAAATTGATTATATACCCTCAAACAGTTAGATTAGGTCTTCAATAAATGCTTCATGCAGTGGTAGGTGGATAATAGTTGTCCTCGACCCTTGATTAAATTTCTCGGTTATCACACACCACTCGGTCACTACTAACGCTCGGTCGATTGACCCTCGCTTGACATATCAGCTCAGTTGGTATGGAAGCTCGACATATGCTGATATTGATGCTCGACATCAAATATTCATTACAGTTCTTTTGCTCGGTTCATGTCTCAGATCTATCCTAATGCATCTTAACTTATGCAGATATGAACTTTAATACATCTTATGTTAGGAACTGGTGTAAAATATGGAATTTGAGAAAACAGTTCCTTACATACCTTTCTTCTTAATTGGAAGTAGTGTGATACTTGATCCATTGGATTGGTGATCTTGGCTTCACTGGATCCACTACTGCTCGCATCTTCTTTCTTTCTCCATGTCAGAGTCATCTGATTCCTTATCTTCTCAACTATAGGTGTCGAGGCTCTGGTCTTTCAATCTCTCTTGGTATGACTGATCTTGTGACAACTATAGAAGACCATGCTTCCATTCATCCGACTTTTGGATTTACCTCTAAAATGTGTACTTATACAATTCTCTACAACATGACCATATTCATTGCAATAATGAAAATTGTGCCTTGTATTATAATCCCAATTGAATGTGTTACCTTTCCTCGGTGTATCGACTTGTTTCATGGATGTCCATTTGGATTTTTCACTGTATCTACAATCTTGGGTTCTATGGCCAAATTTCTCTCAATCGTAGCAATGTTCTTGGAATCTAAGTGAAGTAGGTTTATTGGTAGTCTTTGACCTGCATTCATGTGCCTGATGTCCATGCTTCTTACAGTTAAAACAGTATCCATTGAATTTAGGTTTAGGACTTGACTTACTATTCTTGCTTCGACATATGTTTGTTGTGTGACTTGGTTTCCCACAGTGATAACATGTAGGCTTGCTGTTCTTTGGCTTTGCATTCCTCAATTCTCCACTCTTTGATGATTCTCCTTCTTCAATGGAAGACTGATGCTCGGTATGTCCAAGTCCAGATGTGTCACTATTCCTTCTTGGTGATCTCATTAGTTCCTCAAAATATCTCTATGTTTCATTCAGTTTGTTTATCCTCTCAATAAGTTCTCTTTCAGATCTTAACTCATTTTTTAGTTGATTGTTCTCAGATCTTAGATATGTGATTATAATTTCTTTTTTGTTTATCTCTTGATTTGCAAAGAATAGTTGGTTGACCATGTCCAACTGATTGTTTGTGAGCTTCTGCACATCACTAGTCTTTTCATCAAGTTTGGTATCCATCTGTCTCTTGTCTTCTTCTGTCATTGTCTCATCTTCCTCAGCTTTCTTCTTCTGATCAATCACCTCACATAGTTTATTGATTGAGTTTCTTGTTCTATCTTCAAACTTTTGACTTGTTCTTTTAGTGTATTGTTCTTCTCCAATAGATCTGCAATGGATGCATTACTTTCTTTTGAATCTCCATTGTCAAATAGACCTTCAGCGTCTTCTTCTTTATATAGAGTATCTTTCATCTGAGTTTCTAATTCCTTCCTAGCTTTTAAGGATTTCCTCAATTCTTCTCTTGTTGTCTCAAGCTGCTGCAGTGCCAACTAAATATCAATCTTCTGATTCTCAATGACCTTTCCCAACTTATAAGCTTCTATTTCCAAGATCTTAACTCTCAAGTGGTTAGACTTATTTTAAGAGAACAAAGCTCTGATACCAATTGTTGGAAGTCTAATATGGGAAAGAAATAACTGAGAGGGGGGGTGAATCAAATCTATAAAACTTCTAATCAATTCTAAACAAATTGATTCAACCATGTATTCATAAACATAAACTGAAATGTTGTAAAGATTAACATCCAATCATGAACACATAACACAAATATTTTGGTGACCTAGAAACCCTTGAAGGTAAAACTGGGGTGGGGATGACACCCATAAATCTTCACTACTACAGTAATAAAGTGTGCATGTTAGGGATACAAAGTTTTGATCACTTATGATGATCCTTCTTGTGAGGGGTCTGCACTGTTAAAAGCTTACAGACTTATACAATATACCTTGTTAAAGGATTTAAACTTACAACAAAGTAAGCGCTCGGTTAAGAGATTTACAAAGGCATGTTAGGACCACTTTATTATGAGATTTACCCTGATTCACTTGCTAGAATGTATTAGTACCTGATCCTTCGGCCTGCACTACAAATGCTGATAACGAATCTCCTCTTTCCAACTCTTAACTGATCTCTCAATCTGATTTATCTCTGTTCTTCTCTTCACTACTTTGCTCGGTCACTTTGTCTAGTCAATGCTTCAGATATGAAAAACATTCATATACTTCTAATCTCTTCTCTTCACATCTACATCCAAACATACATACTTTCACACTTGCACATACACACGGATTAGGCTTTGAAGCATCCCATAAATAGATCATCCAGATCAAGATCAAGATCAATGATCTAGATCCATCATCTTTTTTTGCTAAGGCATCCCTAATTTTGATTGGTTGCATGGCTTGTATAGGGATCCATTATCATAAATATAAACCACAATTAATGCATTAAATCTCTGTGCATGATCATTAAATGCTCCATAGTGGTCAGAAAAAATGGGTTACCTTGGTGTTTGCGCCATTCCAAACACATATACAAAAATTATTTCACTCGGCATCCAAACACTGGTGCTTGGTCAATACTGTCTCGCTCGGTATAACTATATGTTGTCGCTCAACACTAACTCTTCTATGCAACTTGACAATCATTCTTCTCGGCATCCATTAAGTACTCGGCGACCTCTGACTCGCTCGGCAATAACTACTGCTTGGTCTCAGCCTTAGTGGGATGGCTCAGTTTGCAGTGATGACTGACCAACCTGCCATGATTATGACTAAGTGTGGGACATTAATAGACAAAAAAACATAGAGATCAACATGTTTGATGCAAGCCTCTACTTGTGGGCTGAAGCAGAATATTTGGCTTCCATTCAAAATAATTATATGGCATAAGAAAAGAAAAGGTTGAAAACTCCATTCTTGCAAACTCTGATCTTTTGTACCTGCAAAAATATTTTACTCTCCTTCCTAGCTTCTAAACTCTGATACCATGTAGAATTTTCAACATACATCTAGCTAGAAAGAAAACAAAAGATTGAAAAATAGAGTAAAAATAGAGCAGATCAACAATAATATTTACTCTCCTTCCTAGATCCTAAGCTATGATACCATGTAGAATTTTCAGCATACATCTAGATAGAAAGAAAACAAAATCTTGAAAAAATAGAGTAAAAATAGAGCAGATTAGAAAAGAGGGGATTATAGAAGCTAAAGGGTATGATCTAAATTCCTTCCTTCTTTGTAATTTTAATGTTAAGGGAAAGAAAAAGCACGACATGGAAGGTTTGGTTTGGTCTGCCCCTGAAGGATGGCTAAAGGCTAACTTTGATGGTGCAGCCAAGGGTAACCCATGCCAGGCTGGTTGCGAGAGTCTGATTAGAGATATGCATGGGAATTTTATTAATGTGTTTTCCATCCCCCTGGGATTTCAAACTAGTCATGTGGCTGAGGAAGCTGGAGCCCTTCATGTCCTTAAATTAGCTAAACAACGTAATTCTCAAAAACTATGGGTTGAAGGCGACTCAAACAATATTTTCAGATGTCTACTTGGCAAAAATAAGGCCTCGTGGACAATTGAACCCTTGATCAAGGAGGCCGAGTTCATCTTAAATACCTTTGATAAGGTATTTATTTCTCATGTTTTTTGTGAAACGAATAAGGCATCAGATCGCATAGCCAACCTAGGTGTTGCGAGTAGGGATATGATTACTTGGCAAGGCGACATTAAGTATAATAGCATTCTTAAGGAGATAATCAAAGAGGATGTGACAAGCAGTTATGCTGGTAATATCATTTTTAAAGATGGAAATGATAGATAATTGTATTAGAACTAAGGAAAAGATGATTATTAATTGTGGGAAGTACAAGGAAATTTTACTTATATCCCCTATGCATGTTTTATGGGTTATTTTTAGGCTACTACTTTTAGCTGGAGTTTAGCTAACTGCTTGAAGCCACACACTATTGACACTGTGAATCTGCAAACTATTCATACCACCATTGCCATGGGAGGTAATCTAAAGCATCAAGAGTCAGATTCTTGTAAATAATTGAAGCAAGATGAAGAAGTGTGGAGCCAGCTCGAGAAAGGTGGTGTGACCACTTACTTGGAACGTCTTCATGGGTTCAAAAGAGAGGTAACCATTGATTTCTTTAAAGGTTGGAAAGGGGATTCAGTTATAATGTATGGTGTTAAAGTTGATTTGAATGTTGATTTTATTTCTGAAATTACGGGCTTGTCTAGCTCTGGGATGAAATTTTTCAAGGAAAGGAAGGCTTCTAATGTTGTTGTTTGCAAGTTTCCTAAGACCAAACAGGAGGAGGATTTTCTTCTTAAGGTGGGTGACTATTATAATATTGAGAAAATTAAACATATTTGGAAATGGCGCTCACCTGTATTATGGCTTACTTCACCTTGGATGGGAGGTATTCTAGAGTCCATAGTTATCATTTTGTGTTGCTTAATAATTTTTTCTATAGAGATAGGTTTTCCTTTCCCTTCTTTCTGTTGAATTCTATGCACCACAACTTGGTCGAGCACTGGAAGAAACCTAGTAAGCTCATGCTGAAGGCCTTATTTTACTCATATATGAGTATTGTATATCAAGAACCCCTAAATCCTCTATTAAAGATTCTAAAGGGAAATTAAAATTCGAAGATGAAGGGGAGGAAAATGTCAAGAAGAAATGCCCTAGGGGAAAGAAAGTTGGAAAAATACCCCCTCAAGATTGCAGAAAAAAATTGACTTGAATAAGGGGATGGAAACTGAAGATAATAGTGACAGAAACTTTGGGAAGAAGAAGCTAAGCATGACCAACCCTCAGTTTGATGAAGTCAAAGGGATGGAAATTGAGGAAGAAGTCGAGTCCCCTAAGGATACTGGAAAGAAGATTGAAGATTTGGTCTCCGTTTTTGAGAAAGATGAGGACACTGGTTCCAAAGAGAAGAATAAAGGGGTTCTGTAGCCCTTAAGAGCTCGAGGGAAAAAGGAAAGTAGAAGGAGAGAAAAAGGAAAAAGTTTATGAAAGGTAAGAATGTGCAACAAGAAGGGGTAGGTAAGAACCCTAATCTTAAAATCTTTGGATATCCAAGCTCTGGTTCTGCTACGGGTCATTCTGACCCTAAAATTTCTGCTCAAAATATCTCTATTAATGGGGATGAGGAGGATTCCATTCATCTTAGTCAGGGATCTCTTGGGGAGAAGGCTGAGGCTTTTCTGGAGTTTCTTCACAAAGATAAAGTCAAGGATACAACTCTTTTCCCCTAGATAATTGGGTCTATAATGAGATTCAAAGCCTTAAGTCCAAGGTTGGGAGCCTTCAGGCCCAACTGCATAATATAATTCAAGAAAGGAAAGAGTTGGAAGACAAAGTTGGGAAGATTTCGGGGAAGCTGAAGTCACGTGAAGAGAACTTGAAGGATATAATTAGGGGAAGTGACAAAAATATGAAGAAGACCATGCAGAAGCTCAAGAATGTGTCTAGCACCATGGAAAAGAAAGAAGCTCAGACTGACAAGGATACCGATGTTGGCATTTTAGTTAAGGAGGGCCCTGGAAAATGCACATGTGCTAGCTTGAGGAAGAAGACTCCTGGTGCTGCTACAACTACTCAAACCTTGAAGGACATTGTTGATGAGGTCACCATCATTGAGAAGCAGGTGGCTCATGTTCTTAAGGAGCTAGCTTAGCTCTCTGTCTGTGGTTGCTTTTGTGTTGTTTCTTTCCGACGTTTTTGCTAGTTAAGTCTTGTAGGTAGTCTTTTGATGGTTGTTGGTTGTGTCTGCTAGTTCTTTTTTTTCCAAAAGTGTTTTGTTTTGTTGATCTATTTTGGAGGTCCTTGGAAGCTGAAGTCACATGAAGAGAACTTGAAGGATATAATTAGGGGAAGTGACAAAAATATGAAGAAGACCATGCAAAAGCTCAAGAATGTGTCTAGCACCATGGAAAAGAAAGAAGCTCGGACTAACAAGGATACCGATGTTGGCATTTCAGTTAAGAAGGGCCCTGGAAAATGCACATGTGCTAGCTTGAGGAAGAAGACTCCTGGTGCTGCTACAACTACTCAAACCTTGAAGGACATTGTTGATGCGGTCGCCATCATTGAGAAGCAGGTGGATCATGTTCTTAAGGAGCTAGCCTAGCTCTCTGTCTGCAGTTGCTTTTGTGTTGTTTCTTTCCGACGTTTTTGTTAGTTAAGTCTTGTAGGTAGTCTTTTGATGGTTGTTGGTTGTGTCTGCTAGTTCTTTTTTTTCCAGAAGTGTTTTTTTTTGTTGATCTATTTTGGAGGTCGTTGTTGAAAATATTTTTTCATCCTTTGTAAGGGGTTTCAGAGTCCCCCTCAAAACCTAATTTTGCCTTAATTCAAAACAATAAAATTCAATCTCTATTCTATGATAATCACAATATACATAATAACGCGTGATTTATACAATGTTGAAACCACCATTTGAAAGAGATTGTGGTGAAAGAGTTTCAGTTAAATCTGATCTTTAATGCATGAGCAGTTAACATAAAGCAATCAAAAGTTTGCATTTAAAGAAACAGTGATCCCCAAATTACAGAACATAACGAAGGCATAACATGTAATTGAAATTAAGAAATGTGCAGTTGGAATTAACTACACTACCAGGAAAAATGAGATTCAAAGATTATCTTTTTTCATATGACTCCCCCAATGTTTTGGTTATGTCGAGCACATATTATTAGTTCACTATTGTTTACTCAATTGTTAAGAGGGTCAACTTCACTACTTTTCTCACTATTTCTCATTTTTGTAATTTCTTCAATTAGTTTTAATTCCAATCACACCCTAGACACTAAAGAGCTGTCCTTTAATGTATCATGTTGAGGTTTCATTTGCATATTCCTTTAAGTTGGCCTCTGTATAAATGGGAAAGATTCACTAGTTGAGATCCACTAATTGTTATTGCACTTATTGATTTAATGTCCAGTATTTTTGACAATGTTTCATCAATAGTTGTGACTTTAAAGTTTAATGTTTATGATAACTACCTAGGATTGAGTGAATGTATTCCTTAGATCTTAAAAGCAACCAATCAGGGGATGCTGCAATAGTGCACCAAACATACTGATGCGGCATCATATTTGACTACTTGATCCTAAAACCTTAGTTATAAGTAAGGGACTGGGCAAGTAAGTTGTTGTAAAAAATTGGGAGTGAATTGAAATTTCCACATAGGATTTTGAGAAGCGCGAAGTTATGGTGTTCAATTGTTGGGTCCTCTCCCCTATTTCCTATAACAAAGCTCAATATTAGACTGAGAAAGTAGGATTTCATGTGACTTTTGGAGAAAGCTCGAACATAGGGGTATATTAAGAAACTCATCTTTGAATGTTCTTAGGGAATAAAATTTCTCAAGTATGCCAATATACTGAATTTTAACCTATATTCCTTTTCAACTTCTAACATTTTTTTGGAAATTTTTGAAATCCTTGGATGGCTCTCCAAACCTTGCCAATTCTCGAATACATACAAATGTTGATCTTTGACTTTGTGAAATTTATGAATTTTTATATGAGGGTTTTTGGGCCTTTGGTAATTCCTTGGATGGGGATAACCCCCAAATAGGGTGACATACCAAAACTCTTTGAAAACTTCAATCATTTTTTTAAATTTGTATTGTAAAGAAGGGGTGTATGATTTAAGCAACTTTATTATCCCTCTAGTGAGTGATTACTTGACCTCTAAATTTAAACCCAAATATTGAGATATTTGACAAGGTCTTTAGGCCATTTTTCCTAGTTAAACTTATACCTAACCAAAGGGGTTCTTCAATTTTTACCTAATCATTATCCTTGTTATTTGGTTTGCAATATGCCATTCAACTTATTCACATGATGCAACTAATTTCTATAAATGAAAAGAACACATGTATAACTTGACAAAAACACTTTTGAATGAGAGGAAACGAACGTGATAGGATTTTGGACCAACCTAAGAGCAAAAATGAACAGGGTTTCTATGTCCATGGCAGAACATGTGTACAAGGTACAAAAGGGTCAATCCCCTTTCCCAATTCTCTTACATGCTTCTTGAAGTCATAACCAATAGAAAAATTTTAAGCCTCATCAAACTTTTCTAGCGATGCCTCTAAGATTTGTAGAACTTAAAGGGCATGAGAGGAATTTCAACCTCTTTCTTGCTACTTTTATTCTTCTCTCAATTCCTTTTCTAATTCTTTTATTTTCTCATCATAGAAAGTGAAAAAGTCATACATGTGAACCAAATGGATGTAAAAAGATTTTGTCTTTTATCTTCTATATTAATTCTTCAATGATGGTACAATTAAGAAATTAAAATACCATCACTTGAAATGTATGTTCATTTTTTCATTCTTAAATGTTATTTACATTTTGTAAGAGCGTGTATCAAGTTCTTCATTGTCTAAGAGGGATATTTAGAGGAATGGACTTGAAAATTAAAATTTCTAATACACATTTGTTATATCCTCCACTTGTGGTTTAGCTTCATGTCCTTTCAAAGTTGCTTTGGGCATGCATTATTCTCAAAATAAATATGACTAAAAAGTTTACCAGAAATATTTTTGCCCCCTTTTCAAGCTTTAACATTGTAAATAAAAAATTTCTTACTTGAGGAGTATGCTTCTTGGCTTGCCACATCCTTCACTTTTCTAAAATTTAATATGAATAATAAAAATTTCCCTTGTTATAGAACACTTGACTTCAAACACATTTTTTTCTTCTATTTTCCATGAACTAGTTGGTAACTATTCATAGTCTTGATACAATTATGTGTAGTCAACTTTAATCTAGTATAATAATTTTCTATCTGTTTCTCATTTATTAGCTTGGTAGCAATTTTCCAACAAAACTTTTACCTTAATGTACAAAAGAAATATGTTTTCATAGGAAGGAGAGGGCTAGAGAGACTCCATTACTTATTATTAAAAGGAATAGGTCATCAACATAGTTGCTAAAACTATAATCACAAAGAAAATGATCAATATGAGCTCTCTTGATTTTAATCGATCAATCTTAATGGATAATGACAACATGTGAGAAACCTATGAGAAATAGCATAGTACAAGTGATTTCCATTTGTATTTAGAAATGTAACTTCCCTCATATGATGTGCATTGTTATGGGTTTTGGTACAATTTTCACCAAATAAACAATAGATAAAAAAAATTAAGTGTAATATGGTGAATGAGACTTTATAGCCCAAATGCAAAAGGTCATTTTAAAAAATTCAAAAAATGATAAAAAGACGAAAAGATTCATTCCATTAGAAGATACATAATAAATAAGAAAAGAAAGATCATCCTCCAAAGAATACTATTCAAGAAAAAAATAAAGGTCCAAAGTCATTTGATTAAAATGTCATCTATAACAACAAAGTCCAAAGACCACTTTCTAATATTCTAGTACAAAATTCATTTAACTTCCCAATTTATTCACAATCCTTATTCCAAAAGCCAAAGGTATGTATGATTTTTTTTTAATTGAGTTCAACCCCATGAAATGTTGAATTTACATCTTAATTCAAAATGCAAATTCAACTCAAGTATATTACTTTCATTGTCACCACCTCTCTACAAGTTATAATATACAACACATTAAATGGGAAAACTAAAAACTAATTGCCTTGCATGTGATGAAATCAATATATCTATTTTGTGAAAAAAGTATAAAATTGCTTCAAAGAAATTTACTATTTAAGAGGATCCCATTTTAACTAATTTTTAATTATTTACCTTGTGCAAACTCCACTATATCAACTTCCTTGACACAACCAACATATATTTTATACATAGATAATTAAGATCACCACCATCAATATGAATTAATTAATGTACTTAAGGATTAAGTATAGGTTACATTGTGCAAGTAATATCTCCTTAATCATTGCACTTAGCTATATATTAACACCTTTATATTGATACATTTTTATGAAAAAACAAAATTAATTTAGTTCGTGAAACTACATAAAAGAACTCCAAGAAAAAACTATTAAATTTTTGCACCAAAACATAGTTTCTTTCTAGGTGCCCTTCTATGTGACAATACTTAATAATGGTGTATGATTCATGTAATATGATGTGTAGAGTACACTAACTTCTCTATGCAAGAACCTCAAAACATTAAAACAAAAATTACTAATCTCCTTAATGTTTTAGCAATTAAACAACACAGACAAATGTACACACAAAGAACACCAGACATATGTGGAAACCTAAGACAAAAAAACCACGGTGATGATAGCTACTTGGATCTACTACCCAAATCTAGCCTCACAAAAGTAATAGGCCTCTTACAATATGAAGGAGGCATCAACCTACGAGAAACGTCAACCCCCAATTGTGTTTATAAGCACCAATCTACTCAAAACACCAAAGCCCAACACCAACCAACTTGACAATTAGAATACCAATCTCAATAATAACAAAAGATATGAATTGTGGACCTTGAACCTGAATACTAAACTTGCACTAGCTCTAATCAATCTTTAACATACTTCCCCACACTGCACATGATCATCTGATAGAATTATACAATGATTGGAATGTAAACTCACATTGCCAAAATCTGACTGCACATCAATCACTGACACGTACCAAATACTTACATTGACACACAAATTATATAGATTTCCAACATTTCAGGATAAATCCTAGATCACTATATATATGCACTAAAATTACAATTACATTTATATGTCAAACTAATATAAAGATTATTGCATCTGCCTAATATCTCCTGTAGTGGATTGAATAGAAAAAGAAAAAAATCTTCTGTAGTAGAGCTAAACTTGGGAGACAATATTGCAAAATCTGGGAGAAACAGAGGAGGCAGCGTTCTCTAAACATAGAGAGACCACTGTTAATAAGGGTGGGCTTTTGGGAGTCATTGGATAAGTAGAGCTCACGGAGTAGTGCAGGAATGAATGGGTCCTTCTTTGTGTCCCTCCTCCATGCAGAATGCTTTGAATTAGGGTTTATGGTAGTTTGGCTTGCCTAATCAGGGTTTTAAATTTGTTCTTAATCCGTGTTCTCCAATGGATGGACCTGAGCTTGTTTGATGTAGAAATGAACCTAGTTTGGACTTGATCCGTGCTCTAATACGAACATGATGAGAGCCAACTTGATGTGAACATATTAGTGTGAGCGGTTGTGAACAATTGGAAGGCCCACAATATCAGTCGCTTCAATATATTTATGGGCACTATCCACTTCCAGAATTGAGAATGGTTTGTGACGTGTCATTTGATAAGAGAACTAGTTAATGGGTGTTCTTCTGGGTTGTAAATGAAGAAATGGGGTTTAGGATTCAGGTTCCCGAGGGAATTTTTTAATGAGGATTTGTAAAATGGAGTAGAGTAATAGGGATATGGAGAGTGAATTGAAAAAGATATATGTGCCCCTGAACTGATTAGTTTTCTGAACATTGTTGATTCTAAATGAATTTATGCTTTCCTATATTGGAAAATACTTGGAAGGTATTTATATTAGTGTTTTTTCCTTCATGGTATTTGTGCAAGTGGATACTTCTGGGTCTCTAATGGTATAATAGATTTGGTGAGATGTTAGGGAGGGCAGGGGATTCCTGCTGCTGTATCCCGTGTGCATTGTAGTTCAGTTCTATCAGAACCTGTAATGGCGACATTAACATGACAAATGAAGCATCTGAAATAGATGGATTTCATAATTAGAAAAGCCCCGTCTATCCTATCATACATGTATATATAGGCATCAGAAGCAGTAAACGATGTTGAATGTGAACAAATTGCTTGATTCAAAGATACCTTCTCTGTCTCCATTTTTCTGATTAGGTTTCCATAAATCTTCATAGACAGTATTGCCTGAACAAGAATGATGACAGGTAATCCCAAGAAGATCAACAGGATTATACACAAAATAAGATTAACTATTATGTAATAAAATATCCACATAACACAAGTCTTTTATTTCTCATTAACATTGCACTCATCCATAGATACTCCATTTTTCATCCTCCCATTTCTTTGATCTCTTCTCGAATCTCTACCCACCACTTCCAAAAAAATGGATCTAGCATATTTGTTGCGTTTTGACTAAAACCTACCTTGTTTCGAACTATAGAGGACACAGAAAGGATTTTCTTGCATGTAATTGTTAGTAGGATTTCTAAATTAACACATTTTCTACCCTGCACTAAAGGTAATGGAAAATCCAAGAGTATAACATCAGATACAAACGCCAAGTTCCTGACATAATTTTAGTACTGTGTGAAGAATGCACACAAACTTACAGTTCAACTGTATACCATCCATAGATCCATGGATAGACAAGCGAATTCATCCAGTCATCAGAAGATCAGCTGAGCTATTTGGCTGGAGAGAGAACAAACAAGCTCACAGTATTTCACATTGTTTTGGGATCGACTCTCAAAGCCATTTCAGACTTGGTAAACTTGTCTGTTGAAGAAAGGATCAAGGATTAAGCAAAAGAGTTTACCAAAACAGACGAGTTCATGGGAAGGTTTTGATACAAATTCAATTAAGTAATGAAAATTGCAGTTAAGATGTTGATTGTTCCATAAGTATGGAAACCATTAAAGATGTTGCACGTTTGCGATAGAATTCAGAACAAAGATATGCAAAGCCCTGAGAAAGTTTGGAAACATTGTACACCGGTTTGAGCTACCATAAGGAGTTGCAGTCTCCAGTTTTCAATGTTACAGAATTGTATGGATATCACAAAGGAGATGTATAAAGACTGAAGAAATATACGAGTATGGGAAAGGGAATATATAAGAAAGCACATGAAGAACTAAAAATGAAAGCAGAAGACAATAATCTTTAAAAACTATTAATTAGAATTTATAGATAATTTAATTGCCTGTGAAATTTCTCTTCACATACCTACTCTGCCCCATGAGCTGATCAACTATATTATACTGTAACCCAAGTGCTTCTAGTCTTTTAGCAGTTAGAACGTTGCAACATGACTGATACTGGCATTAAATCTATTGTTCAAAATAGCTGTTGCCAACATGAATGATACTAGCATGAAATCAATTGTTCAAAATAGCTGTTGCCTACATGAATGATACTGGCATTAAATCTATTGTTCAAAATAGCTGTGAACTGAATAGAAAGGATGAATAATGGATTAGCTTCAATAACCTGTGTGTAACCCATGTGCAATACATAAAAAGGTTTTTGTTTTTCCATTTCATTCTAATGTGAGGAGGATGGAAGAGACATTGATAATTATACATCTCTAGAAGAGAAATGAAGGAATAAAATTAGGTTCCTTGGTAAACCACATCTTCAGATTTCCTTGAAACTCAGCTAGATAACAAAAATAATCAGCAAAACTCAACTAGATCACAAAAATAATTAGCAAAGCTCAACTAGATCAGAAACCAACAAAAATCAACACTAACATTCATGCTACCAATTTTGTTAAAGGTGCATATCATAGCATGAAACTGCCCTCAAGAAGAAGGATTGTAGTGCAGATGCTTACACAAATTGTCAGACAGACAACCTTGTAAAAATACAGAAACCCTTCAAAAAATTCATAACGTCACTTGCCGACAAAATCGGGAGATATCATATGCTCTGTCTCATTTATGGAATTGGATTTGGGGAATGAATGGAGACAGCAAGATTCTTTATCCATTATCAGTGATTTCGAAACTGACTGGACAGGTTTTTATAAGCAGCTGGCCGAAACTTGATCCTTTTATAATTTTAGCCCATCTTCAGAAGTCCATTTAAGCGGAGATTTAAATTATCTTCTAGCACCTTTCTTCATTGGCTCTAAAACAGAATCAGGATACTTACAGTTCAAATACTGAGATCTAGATCTCTTTGAGCTACGAACATTCGGATTTTCTCCTCCTTTCTTATCATCAAGGCCCTGATATGTATCTTGATCGTGTTCACGCTTCAAGCTGTATTCAGGGCTACCCAATTTGCTTGTGAAGAGTTGCTCTGTAAGGGAAGAGAAGAGCTTCTCTGCATGGACAGGGAGTTGAGGAGGGAGAGAATTGGAGTCACTCTTAATTCTCTTCATTACATTCTTGGGCGAAGAGGGTGCTTCAGATGGATGAAAGATTTTCCAGTGCCCCCGTGAGAGCTTAGATTTATCTTCTCCTCCGTAACCATTGTCGAGAACCCGAACAGCTACATCAGCCAATATATTTAGGGCTACAAATGCTTCAGAATTTTCCTTCTGAATTTCATGACATCTGTTAGAAATCGGGCTATGGCAGGGTTTGGGTTTCTTGCATGACTCATCCATATAATTTGAAGTGGCTTCTGAGACACCCACAGTCTTCGAATGCCTTGTTTCTTCATCAATACCCCATTGCTGCAACTGCATTCCCTCGTCTTCGTCCTCAGAAATCGAGCAATACAAGGGATCCTCCATGAAGCGTATTCTTTTGCAGCTTGTATACCTGTTATGGATTCCTTCATCATAGCTTACTTTTTGGCCCATCCTCCTCGCCCTTACCTTTGATGATTCCTCCCTTTCACATAAATTTCCACCTTCGAACAATTTTTCATCAGAAGAGCAGCGCAAATCATCATATGGGTTGCATGACATTGTATCTGCATCACTAGTGCTACGTTGAACTACTGAAATGGGGGAGTTTATGCGACTGGCCTCACTATTCTTGTACATGTAGTCGGAGAGATTTACTTCCACATTTGAACTTTCGATTGGCAAAGCCAAACCACTGCAAGCGCGTCCGAAATTCGATGGATTAACTTCAGCAATCTTGTGAGATCTGGGTATGGAAGCAACATCCATGCAATGCCTTATTTTCAACAGGCCTCCTTTTCTTGGAATTTTTAAAGGGAACCCATCTGCAACAGAGCTTGGCTTATCAGACACTGAGCAAAACCCACCTTCAAGACAACTGCCTTTCGTGAATGCCATTTTCTTGCGAGCGCTGCCCCATTTCCAGAAGCTGTCACATGAATTCTCCATCGCCTCTGAAACACACAAGAAATCTCGAGAAACAGACACCCTTAAATAGGCTTTTAATGATGTGTGAAGATTGTGAATTGCAGCAGTATAGAACTGGATCAAGGCCCCTGGTCAGAAACTCACTGGACAAAACAAAAGCTAAATTGCAAGGCTAAAACTAATTTGACGAGGGAGACAGTGAATTGATCAAAACGCTGAATTTGCAAATCAAAAGGCAATCACTCTGTGAAGATGGGGAGGGCCTTCAAAAACCAAAACACTCTCTTCCAACCCAATTCAAGCGATCACAGCTCAACGAAACAAATTGGTAGAATTCTTTTAAAATAAAAAGCAGCTGGTCGGTATGTGAGGATGAAGCCTATAATACCTAGACGAGTTCTCTTCATCTCTGTTTAAAGAGCACGAGGATATGGACGCGGTCACATAATCCTAAAATTTAAGCCAAGAAATCCCATACGGTGACACCACCTTTAAATTGGAGGAAACTAGCTTAGTTTTATTGAATATTTTTTTTTCAAATGGGGCTAAGATCAAGTATTTGTGAATATTTTTACCAGTAAAAATTATTGATTTACTTCAGTTTAGTGCTAAGGAGTAAAGAATATTTATGGGGCGTGATCTCAATTTCTTGTTTTTAAATAGTAATGGACTTGCACATATAATAAACAATTGGGTACTTGAAGTTTGATTTAGGCTACCTTCATTTTAGTGTTGATGATTGAGTGTGTCAATTCCATTGAATTCATGTAGGGTAAAATCTAACTTATCTATGATGGCATCTAGCCTATAACACCCAATAAGAACCAATATGCATCAAACACACAAATTAAGACTTCGAGATAAGGTGTGTTAATTATGATTTAGACCTCCTCAATTTAGTGCTTGGGGCTGTTAAGTATTAGTTATACCAAATTTCCTTGGAGCACAATATCAACCTCATTCCTAAAGATGTATACTCTATACATTCAACAAGAGTCCATAGGAATCAAGTGTGAAAATTAAGTCTTAGTGCCAAAGACTTGAGCATGACTCCATTTAATAACACGGTGACCTGAAGAAAGACATAATTTTATATTTGTATGTTTTAATTGGGAGCATAAGCATCCTAAAACACTTTTATTAGGATAAAATATTAGCCTACTTTAGTTTAGTACCAAGAACTAATGAACATCCATTTTGCCAAACTAATCTGGAATGCACTCTCAAGCTCATCCCTTATGGTATCAAGTCAGAAACCTCAATAAGAAGATGTAAACATCAAGGACACAAATTGTGTCTTAGACCTCCTTTGGTTTAAAGAAAATAATTCAAGGTACCAATCCTGCCAAATTCATTTGAGACATGATCTTAACCTTATCTCTTATGTTATCTGGCCCATATGCTCCAGAAAAGCCCATAACCATGGAATGCATGAATTAGGGCATGGTGCCAAGGTGCATGAATTACGAATTAGGCTTCCAATTTAGTATGGAGGATAAAGGGGTACCCAATTAGACCAATTTCTCCTAGGGCACAAAACCAACCATGTCCCTTATGTTGTTTGACATATGCACTCAACAAGAACATATAGGCATTAAGCACACATATTATGACATGGTGCAAAGGGTTGAGGGGTATCCATTCCACCAAATTTATTGGCGGCATGATATAAAACTCTTCTCTAATGGTTTTGTATCTATGCACTCAACAAGACTTGATTCTAGAGGACTTTTCATGAGCCATTCAACTTCACTTACAAACCAAGGGCTATTTGACCATAAAATATAATACAAGAGTATAATATTATTTTAGTAAATTTATGCCTTGGGAAATAAAATACACCTCTATAATAATTTAATGTCTAGATAAAGATAATATAACTAGACCCAAATTAAGAAAGACCTAGGTTTGATAAATATGAATGACATAAAGAGAGAGGGATGTGATAACCTTTATATCAATTTGTGGTTGTTGATGAGGGATATTTTGTTATAAATTATGATCAATGATCCAATTAAAAATTTAAAATTTGGTGTGATAAATTCACATTGTGATTGTGACATGAATATGATCACGGTTTTGTCTCTCAATGCTTTGTATCTACACATATCTATTCTCTACTAATATAATTACTTTTCACGGGGTCTTCACTTAGTGAGCCTGAATCATAGCACGTGTGTTTGTGGCATACTAGAGAATCCCCATATTTTCAAAAAATATTGCCCCAAACTCCTTTTTTGTCACCCCCCTCCA
>MU223073.1:156080-172631 GCA_018584345.1 Thuja plicata | reverse complement strand
CCCCCCGGCCCAAAAAAACCCTCTCCCCCTATTTAGGCAATATATTTTCCCCTTTTTCCCATTTTAAACCCCCCAATATGAACACACGTGATAGTGTATTGCCTCTTCAGTGAATACCTTGTGTTACTTTCTCACCTTTGCTTATATGAGTGTCTAAAAAAAGGTTGTGGCAAAAAATAACATAGCATTTTGATGTGTTTAAGAGTAAAAGTTTGAAAGTTCATTGATAATAGGCCAAACCACTTTGTTGATGTAGAAAGGATGAAGACATGTCACACATAAATGTAACTGTCTAGTTGATATTGTAGCATCTACAAAAAAAATGACACTTTTGGACCCCTCCCCTTGTCTTTTATGTCCCTCTTGTTGACCTAAGTTTACCTATGGAGATCTTTGAGCTTTCCCCAAACCCATTTCTTTGCCCACTCTAACCTTTTTGCTTCATCCTCATTGCTTAAGCCTATCTTTCTTGCCTAGTCTTCTTGTCAAGAAATTGATTTCCTTTCAAAAAAATCACTAAATTTCTTGAGGGGGCATCGTGCCTCCTTATCTCGGTCCTCTAAGGCACACTAGGTCATATTTCTCTGAATTCTTTCTTTTTCTTTTAAAAAAACACTCAAGATCACATTGTCATAAAGATGGGAAAAACATACACACCAAAACTTGACCCTTCTTCTATCCATCCCATATCATCATTTTTATTAGTTAAATAATTTTTTATTATTTAATTACTAAATATTCCCCCTTCTAACAATTATTTAATAATTTTATTATTTGATTAATTAATTATTTTCCTTTTAATTAATCAACCTTTTCACATTTCTCTATCTCTTTATAATTATTTGATGTTAATTATTTGATTATCTAACTCTTCTTCTATAGTCAAATAAATTATATAAATGTATTCCTCTATTCACATAAATGAGTAAATTTTCATTTATCCATGCCTTTGCTATTCCTCCTTTTTCCACTCACCGGGCTCCACTCTCTTAGAGCATCTTTCACTTGTCTTCTGATTCCTTTTAGCATGTGTTCCACTCTCCTATATTTGGAAAACTTTCTCTAACATGATCCTATCCATCCATCCCTCTTGGGATTAATTTGAATTCTATCACCAATCTGTCTCCCTCCAAATCTATAAATTTGAATCTCTCCCTCCATTTTCTTTTTAACCACTTAATGAGATTTCCTTTAAACATTCTAGCACAGTGCTTGCATATTTTTGAGGACAATAATAGTTCACTATTGAAGGAGACTCATAAGAAATGGAGAATCACAACAAGAAGAATGTTTGATATTGTTTTTTTAATGTTCATTTGGTTTATATATTTTGCTTTTTGTTTCTCTTCATTTTGTATTTAGATCTTTTCTTTGATTTGAGGGTTTTTTTGGTTTCCTTAGGAGAACCATTTTGTTTTGAATTTCTATGCTTATAATACCAAATGGGAAGTAAAGGTATAATTACAAAAGGAAAGCAGCAAAGGAGTCACTATAGCAGCCCTATCTAGAGCACCTAGATCTCATCCATTCAAAATATGAGGAGTCGTAGTTGGTCAAAGAACAACCATTTTCTTTGATAGTGGTGCAATCTAGAACTTCGTAAATGAGGGCTATGTACTTAAAGAAGGGTTTGAAATTGAATAATTTAAAGGTTTCAATGTTACTATTGTAATAGTTTCACCATACCTTGCACTCAAGTAGTTTGGCAACTCAAAATAACTTTGGGTGGTTACGAGTTATATGATGATTTTATGTGGTTGGAATTGGAGAATTAGTATTGTCTTGGGTGTTCAATGGCTTTATTCTATTGGAGGATACTATACAAACTACCAAACCATGGAGTTCAAAATTTATCCTAACGGGAAATAGACTTTGTTCAAGGTATTATCAAATGGAGCTCTTAAATTGGTTTCACCCAAGAGGATGGAAATGACATTTCAAAGAGGGAAAGTAGCATCAATAGAAACAATATTAATCCACATGACAAGTTCTTCTAAGAAACAAGGTAAAAATAATTTTTAAATGCAATAAATTCTTGATAGGCATAGTTAGGTTTCAATGATTTACCTCTAGGATTACCTCGGAGAGGATATTTGAGCATCTAATTGAACTAGAACAGGGTGTCAAACCTATTATTGCAACTCCTTACCATCATCCAAAGGGTCACAAGGAGGAAATAGAGAAGGTTGTCAAATAAATTCTTGACATGAGTCTCATAAGGCCAAGCTTTAGCCCATTTGCTTCATCTATGGTTCTTGTGAAGAAGAAGGAGGACACAATGAGATTTTTAATAGATTATAGAGCATTAAACAAGAAGACCATCAATAATAGATATCAATGATACATATCACAACGATAATTTGGGACTTACTATTTTTAACCATTTCGACATTTGTTTGAGATATAGTTGCATGTGTCTCACTTCTAGATTTTTGGAGATTTGTTTTCAATTAGGATTCTACAACTCAAATGTTATCTTCTACAAGGAGTTATGTTTTCTACACATTTTTTGAAGATTGTTGTAACTATGCAAATTCCTGAGAAATATAATATGGAAGATATTTTCTCATGGATTTTTTCTTAATATAATTTTACCAAGATTTTGTACGTGAATCTAGTATTTATTATTTATTATTTTCTATACATAATTTTGCACAATATATTTTCACAACAATTAGTATCAGCGTTGAACACTTCTAGATGTTGAGAGGACGGGGTAAATCAGCATGTATTAAAACTTAACCAATTATTAATTATTCATTCCAATTAACTTATGTGCAAAATTTAATAACAAAAATAAAAAGATCAAAACATAAGGACACCAAGATTTTTACATAGAAAATTCGGTGCAGGAAAAACCACTGTGACAGTCACACTCACTATATAAAAATTTATTACAATGTTTTAGGTCATAGGACAAGGAATTACACTACTCCTAATCTGGAATTTCAGACTAAGGAGCACAACCTTAGGGAAAGATACAAGGGTTGAAGTTCACTTCTTCAAGGAAAGATACAATAATAATGATTACAATAAATTATTGTTGTTAAACTGAAGAGAAGCGCATTCTCACAAATGTTGATTACAATTCTCTATTTTATAAATCTGTAACTAATTTCATCACTTCTTGTATGCACATTTATACTTTCACACTTCACAACATACCATACACTATCATATACACATCATACTACAATCTTTGAAGGATATTTTCCTTTATGTACTAATCGCAACAAAAAAAAACATCAATTAGGTTGACCTAATTAGATGTATCATACAACACTTAGACCGACAACCCTGAATTCATTCTCCAAAGCATGCAAAATGAAAATAATATGTGTAAGGCATCGCACTATACTTCCATCTAATCCTAAACCAATGTCATCAACTCCATAGTAGAAAATAACTTGAATCAGCCCCAAAAGATAACACTACTAATGCTTGTTGGCCAAACAATCACAATATATAGTGCAGACCTCCTCAATAGTTGTGGTTGTTCAACATATCATCTCTTGACACCAATATATCAAAATTTGAGAACTGCAATACCAAAACACCTAAAGGAGGAGGAATACAAGGTGTTCCTACAAATTGTTGCATTATTTTTGTCATGTTGAAACTTAGAACACCACAAACTTAATTGCAGACCAAATACAACCATGAAACCTAAGATTTGATAGCCTTTAACATATTCCAACAGTAGGGTGATATGAATCAATGTGCCACAATGCAGACCAAAATGCAAAATACAGTCTGATAAACTATTCACCAAAATAATCACACATAGTGCTTTTCATGTTGCAAACAACTAAATGCTTCTCCAACACACTGTGTGAGACCTAAGGCATCTAGATATACCTTATACAATCATCTCCAGTGATATTTTTACACTAATGCCAACATGAATGTAGATATTTGATACTACACCACTCTGAAATACATAGGAACCCGACAAAGTGCAACTTTCAAACCATAGTTGACGTCAATGACAACACAATATTCATATTTGCAACAATCTCCCCCTTTTTCATTAATGACAAAATTTGTGAACACTCTGCATCATTAATACATTCTCCCCCTTTGACATCAAGGATAAATGGTGTCATCTAAACACTATATAAAACTTTGTCTTACCATACATTACTACCCCTAAGACCAAAAAACATATCTACAACATATCCTTCTCTACAATATTTGCACATTCTCCCCCTAACCCTATCAACTCCCTCTTAGAGAATGCATCAAAATAAATGTAATGGAAAACTAAAATAGCACTCCAAAATATTTCTACTTATCTGAAGGTGTATGTATAAAACTAAAACTATCTTATCGCCAAAAAATAGGTAGATCACTTGGATGGTAGAATTATGCTTTTTTGCACAAGTTTGAGCTAAACCTAAGTTGTCTTCCAATCATCTATGGTAGAAGTCAACATGCTACAGTGGTTGTCTATCTTCATAAGAAGCTCTTCTGCATCTTTGCAACTATCTATATCCCTATTTGATTGCTCCATCTTCTTAGAATCCTCAAGAAGCTTCACCAAGATGGTAAGCTTCACATCTACTATGCTACAGAGTCTACAATATTCCTTTTTAATTTTTTTCTTCAGATTGATCAAGAGATTTAATTGTAAGTATATGTTCTATTTTTGTAGCCTACTACTACCATTTGCATCCTTCATTAAATCCATAGGATTTGAAATTTTTACAATCTAAACTTAAATGAGTCTATTATTAAAGTGATATATTGTTATCACTTCATACACATATTTCTCAAAATTCTTAATCTCCTCGTATATCTTGATGTGTGCAACACACTTATTCACTATTTCCTCTAATCATTTCTCCTCTACCTTATTCTCTACCTCTTTCAAAATTGATACCTCCAATTGGGAAGCATGTTGATTGAAACCTTCAAGTAGTTCTTACAACTATTCTGTACATGTCAAATTTTTATCTAATTATACCTTTGAAAGTGCTTCATGAAGGACTTTTACTGCATCCTCAATGATTTATGTGTTCTCCGTGTGGGATTTGATTAACTCCTTGTGTAAAAAATGGTGAAGAACATCACTCAAGAGTAGCTTATGTAGATGATTCAATTGACTAAGGTCCACCTAACCTTGTGTAATTGGTACTTGCAATACCTTTGTTGTTACAACTATCTCAAATTGAAGTTGTAGACTCAAAAAGTTAGTACTAGAATCTTTGGGAGTTCTGAAAGATTCACTAGAAATTATCTCCCCATCCTTCTTCTCCTCTTAATGTCTCTTCTCTATACTATAATGTTTGTCTGGGGTCTTTCTTACAATTTTCACCTTAAATGTTTGTTCCTGCTTCTCCAAACTAGTATCTCCACCTTGTGTATTACCAAGAGAAGTTTCATTAGTCTTTTGTGCACCTAGGGCCTCCACATTAATGTTTTTCACATCTAAAGTCTTCTCTAGAGAAAATCCTTCAGCACTATGAATTGGAACATTAACCTCCATAAAGGAGGTATCCATCAGGGATAACTTTAAGAAACCCCCTCCCAGGAAAAGGTGTAAAATCCTAGAGAATCCTACATTACTTAGGGGGGGAATTTCTTAATGAAGGCAATTTTTTTTCCAAATTAGGAAAATAAAATAGTTTATTTTGGCAATTTTTTCCTTGCTATATGAAAATTTCATAAAATCACCTTGAATAATACATGTGGGGGAAAATATATATTGTATGAGGTGAATTTTTTTCTTTTGAAGTAAAAACATTATAGTATATGAGGCGAATGATTTTCTTTCAAAGGGAAAAAAATAATTGTTTTGGCAAATTTTATCTACCATTCGAAAATGTATTTATTTTATTGGCTAATCTTTCGTTAATTATGGGAAAAATAAATATTTTATTGGTGATTTTCAAAAGATGGGACTCTTCATATGGGCCAATTCCAAATGGCAATTTATCAGAGATGTAATTAATGCAATATCACATCCAGCGAATATCGCCTTTGTTTGTTGACAACTTGTTTGCAGACTCAACACGTTGGTATCGATGAGCACGACTAGTCACATCACACATGGACACATAACCTAACACCCATAATTTTATAATGTTAAATGTATTATTTGAGATTGTTTGATGATCCTAGATCAATGGCTGAATTTTATTTTTGGCCCCAATTTATTGAAGGAAACAGAGTTCTCTAGGAAGTCACCAGTATGATGACACATATCAAGATTCAAACCTTAAAACCTATACCATAACCATGATCATTGATTACAACTGGTTAGTTCTTTACGTGGATGGAAGATAATGTTGCACGGTCTATAGTGCAACTTGTAACTTGTAACTTGATAAGAAATAAATGCCTTGTCAGTGACAAGTGACATTCTTTAACTATCATCCGCTCAACACACACAACTTCCAAATTCTTACAGACGATATTACCAGTTTTTTACATGCTTGCATTTATGGGAAAGATTTACATGGAGATATGAAAGATTAAGGACAATGGATTTAAATTTATCACACACATGCATTTATGGGAAAGATTTACATTAAAGATTAAGGACAGTAGATTTAATATGATTAAAGAAAGAATAATTAATTACTAAGTATCAATCAAGGGCTATTTATAAATGATCTAGCTTCTTTCTTCTTCAATTTTCTTATGGTAGATTAAGAGTCAGAGTTGTTGGTGGTTGAAATTCTGCATCTGGTTTTAAGTTTTAGGTTTTTAGGTCTTTAGGTTGTCGAGAATTGGAGATGGACACTCCAGTCTATTTGAGATGCACATCCCCAGAGGAGAAAAAGTCCTTTTGGGTAGTGTCTCAGAAGAAACCCTCACTTCAGTTTGTAGGGAGGTTGGCGATTTTACAAATTTTGTTGTGTTGATGGTATTGGGCTGAGATTTCCTTAAGAATGTTGACATATACAACATCTACACGAACATTACATCCCGATTTTTTGCGTTTGTTGAGGAATTTTTTTAAAGAAAAATTCTTGGTTGACGATGTCCCTGTTGCTATTTTCATGGAATTAGGGGTGAGGATCCCTTTGCCAAGAGATATACCCAAGCTTCTAGAGTTGGGAAGAAATGAGGCTCGACAACCCTTTCTATTGAACCTCAATGCAGAGTAACTGATGCGACACAGAAAATGGGTGCGGCTTGGGAGGGATTTTCTCTGCAAATGGTTTTTCCTTGATGAATTCGAGGAGCTGGACTACACATGGCTTGAAGTATTCTCAAAGATTACCCTCTCTTGAAAATTATACTTAGAAATAGGGGAAGATAAAGATTCCTAGTTTACCCATTCTCGTCACCCTATCCCTATGGCCTGCCCTTGGTGTTTTAACATGCAAAGTTACTCTTTTTTTTTCTTTTTTCTTTTTTATACTGATACCATCATAGCACTGGTCCATTGCCAATGCCCTAGTAATAGTAGTAGTTTAGATTTGGGGGGCTATTAGTAAGTACCTAGAAAGTTCAAACCATGAACCCCCTCATTTTTGCATTAAATTTTTGGAGGGACTACGACAATTGTAAATTTTTAGAACATATTAATGGAAATTTTGCAACTTCATTTCAGTTTTCCTTTTATGGATTTAACTATTTCAGTTTCATTACTTTGCACTTAGCATCTTTTTTGTTACAATATCGATTCACATATTGTACTTCGACTGTATCTGTCCAAATAAGGGTTTCTAACTCAGTGGTAGATAAAATGGAAAAAGTCGCATGTTGTTCTAAGAATATATACTTTCTTTTATGATCAGAAGTAGATTTTATCCAAGGAATTTAATGCAAAACCATAATATATATATTTTATTTTAAATCTGATGCATAATCCTAATCATAATATATACAATCATACCATAATTTTTGGTTCTTTTGGATACAATCATACCACTGGCACTGGTCCACTGCCAGTGACCTAGTAGGGTTTTCTCTTTACTCTACAATGTAATTTTATGAAAAAATGAAAAATTTTACAAGTTCATTTCAATTTGTGTTTTATGGGTATAAAAAATGATTCTTAGACTTCCCTATGATTGGAATATTTTAATTAGTTGCTTTATCTGTGTATTAGACATTTAAGAATCTTTCAATAGAAATAAGGAAGCGATGGTATTTCCATTTTTAAATCTTAATATTGTCTATGTCATTGCCTTCTCGATTACCATCAGAATTCCTAAATTAAGATAACTATTTATTGAAGTTGTATGAGCTTTTTACCCAATTAATTATAGATATAAATATAAAGGTGTCATGTATTGAATTGAGGAAATTAAATATAAATTTTCTATAAATTGTTACTCTATCCACCACATTGCATAGACTTCTACAATTAACTTATATAGTGATTAATTTTTTATTGAAATAAAGAGGATATAATGGGTTTTTTATTAACTTTGAAGTATTTTACTATTTTAAAAATATTTTTAATATGCTTTCCATACGAATGGACATTTTTCAAGTTTTTAAAACGATTAGGTTTCTTTATCAGTCCAAAGATAAAGCAAGTTGTTGTTTTAAACATTTTAAACAGTTTTATTATTGTTTAGTAAGTAATTCAGATCAATGTCATCAAATTAAAAATTATTACAAAAAGTATGTGGTCTATATTGATAAATTATATGCCAATGTGTCATATCGATGTGTAATTTTGATTATAATACAAATAGAAATAATTAAATTAATATTGATAATTGAATTCAATGTTAAATTCAGAGTTGAACATTACTCAATATATAATTAATTATTAAATATTTATACAATTTTGAGTAATTAAACAATGAAATTTCAATTTTCACTAAAAATTGAAATAATATAATTTTTCAGTCTATTAAATTAAACAATTTAATTTCAGCCTATCAAATTGTTGAAACTAATAAAACCCAATTTTGAAAAACTCTTCCAGAATCATGGCACGTGTCCACTCGGGTTGGTGTCATTCAATGATGACGTGTGACTAATGACATGATAAAAGTGAATGGGACCCGCGACACTTGACAGTGACTACCAATGACCGTTGGATGACAATAGATCAACAATGTACAGTGTACTTAGGGTCGAAAGGGAAATGAAACCCCATTTTTGCAAACTTATTCTGGAATCATGAGACATGTCCACTCACACGGTCGAGTGCATTCGATAATGACATGTGAGGTGACTAGGTGACTACTAGTACTGACAAGCCAAAAGTGAATGGGACCCACGACAGGTGACAATGACTACCAACGACCATTGGATGAGTATAGATCAATGACCCAAGGTGTATTTTAGGCCGATTTGGGGAACAATCACCTCCTTTTGAAAATGTCCCCCGGAAACAAGGCACGTAACATGATTTAATACTCAACTAACTATAATTAAAATCTAAATTGGAGTAAAACTAAACATATAATAAATTTAATAACTAATAATATTTAGCTCAATTTCAGGTTTTCGATTGAAGTTGTAATGTCAAACAATTATGTGACACGTGTCACAGTGACATCAAATATCAGTCTTCATAAAGAAGCAATAAAAGTTATTACGAGTCATGATTGTACAAATTTCGCTCTTTAGGTTTTCAATCTAAGTTTTTCAGTTCTAACTAGTATTGGAGATTTAGAAAGGGGTTATGGATTCTAGGTTGAGGAATGCAACAAAGTCTCTTAGCTCTCTACCCACTCGCAGTCTGCACAAATTAAAATTCTGGGTAAAATCCTGAAAACCTACGTCCCACCTTTTTAATTTTTCAAATCTCGTGGTTTACTGTTTAGATTGTAGAACTAGAATTAAGGTTTAAATTTGAATCACGCCAGTAAATTGTAGCTATGTAGAATTATTTTACTTTTCCTACAAGTAAATACCATGATGGCCAAAACAAATACCAAGATTACGAGTAAAAGGAAAAGATAGGAGACAGAGATAATAGACTTCCCCAAACTGGTTAAACTAACAGGTTTCACTAATGAATTCCATGATATTTATGATCTTGTTATCCATGGAAATAAGAGAATCTTGGAAATTAGATTTGCACTTTAAAATAAGTGGAAAGATCCAATGAAGAAGACAAAATATCATCCATTTAACAACATGGTAAAGGCAAAGACAAATATAATTGCACCATGGGTTGTTGGGTCGACACACATGGCGTTACCTCAAGTATTCCCTTATCCAAATATTGTCATGGTCTGCGCCAAAAATTATGATGAAAATAGAAAAGCAATTTTCAGTACAAATACTCAGGAGGAAATTTTGTCGATAATCGAGAGTGAATTTGCTAGTCTGTTGGACCTAGGGTTTGAAGCACAAAACTCAAACATTCACATTGACATGGGAAAGCTAGAAGAGAATTATGAAAAATTAGATACAAGAAAGAAAGATTCGCATATCAGAGGAATAACATGTAGTTCTTGTTGATCTCCAAGTTTTGTTGTCTATTAGTGTCACACACTTAGTCATAATCAAGGCAGGTTGGTCGGTCATCACTGTGACTAAGCCATACCACTAAGGCTGAGAAATGTAAATGACTTGTATAATATTATGTATTGATCGAGCAGTAGTTACTATCAAGAAAGTTAGTGGTCTCCGAGTACTCAATAGTTGCTGGGCAGAATTATTTCTGAGTTGCGTAGAAGAGTTAGTGTCGAGTGACAGTATATGGATATGTCGATTGAGACAGTATTGACCAAGCACTAGAGTTTACATATCGAGTAAGAAAATTTTTGTATGTGTTTGGAATGGCACAAACACCTAGGTAAACCATTTTTGTCAACTTCTATGAATCATTTAATGATCATTTTCAGATATTTAATACATTAATTATGCATTATTTTTGAGATCATGAATCCCTTTGCAAGTCATGAAACCAATCAAAATTAGGGATGCCTAAGTGGAAAAATATGATGATCTTGATCTGGATGTTTCATCAATGATCTATATATGGGATGCTTAAAACCCTAATTTATGCATGAGTGTGGATGCGGATGTGAGGATCAGACGTCAAGTGTGTATGTATGTTTTGCATATCTGAACCATTGACCACACAGAGTGACCGAGCAGAGCAGTGAAGATTAGAACAGAGATATACCAGATTGAGAGATCATTCAAGAGTTTGAAAGAGGAGATTTGTTATCAGCATTTGTAGTGTTGACCGAAGGATCAGGTACTGATACATTCTAGCAAGTGAATCAAGGTAAATATCTTATCACAGTGGTCCTAACATGCCTTTGTAAATCTCTTAACATAGTTCTTACTTTGTTGTAAATGTAAATCCTTTAACCAGGTAGATTGTATAAGTCTATAAGCCCTTAACAAGGAAGACCCCTCACAGAGAAGATCATCAGAAGTGATAAAATTTTGTATCCCTAATAGACACACTTTACTACTGCAGTAGTGAAAATTTATGGGTCTCATCCCCACCCCAATTTTACCTTCAAGGGTTTCTGGGTTACCAAATCTTTGTGTTATCTGTTCATTATGGATGTGATTAGATGTTATATCTATTACAACATTTATGTTTATGTTTATGAATACATGGTTGAATCAATTTTTTTTAGAAGTGCGTAATTTTTATAGATCTAATTCAACCCCCCCCCCCCTCAGTTATTGCTTTCCCATATTAGACTTCCAACAATTGGTATCAGAGCTAATGCTCTCTTAGAAGAAGTCTAACCACTTGAGAGTTAAGATCTTGGAAATGGAGGTATATAAGTTGGGAAAGGTCATTGAGAATCATAAGATTTATATCTAGTTGGCACTGCAGTAGCTTGAGACAGTAAGAGAAGAATTGAGGAAATCCTTAAAAGCTAGGAAAGAATTGGAAACTTAGCTGAATGACACTTCATATAAAGAAGAAGACATTGAAGGTCTATTTGACACTGAAGATTCCAAATAAAGTAATGAATAAATTGCAGATCTATTGGAGAAGAATAGCACACTGAAAGAATGATTCAAAAGTCTTAAGATAGAACAAGAAAATCAATCAATAACACTATGTGAGGTGATTGATCAGAAGAAGAAAGTTGAGGAAGACAAGACAATGGCAAAAGAAGATAAGAAGAAGATAGCTACCAGTATGATGATAGGACAAGTGATGTGCAGAAGATCACAAAAATTCAGTTGGACATGGTCAACCAACTGTTATTTGTAAATCAAGAGATAAACAAAAAAGAAATTGAAATTACATATCTGAGATCTAAGAACAATCAACTGAAAAAATGAGTTGTGATATGAAAGAGAACTCATTGAGAGGATAAAGAAACCAAATGAATCCTTGAGATACTTTGAGGAAGTAATGAGATCACCAAGGAGGAATAATGACACCTATGAACTTGGACATACCGAACACCTTTCATCCACTGAAGAAGGAGAATCATCAAAGAGTGGAGAATAGAGGAATGAAAAGTCGAAGAACAACAAACCTACATGTTATCATTGTGGGAAACCTGGTCACACAACAAACATTTTCTGAAGAAAGAGTGGTAAGTCCAATCCTAAACCTAAATTTAATGGATATTGCTTTAACTATAAGAAGCATGGACATCAAGCACATGAATGCAGGTCAAACACTAGCAATACACCTACTTCACCTAGACTTCAAGGACATTGTTACAATTGCCAGAAGTTTGGTCATAGAACTCAAGATTTCCAATCCAATGCAAAATCCAAATGGACATCCAAGAAATAAGGCAATGCACCAAGGAAAGGTAACATGTTTAATTGGGATAACAATACAAGGCATAGTTGTCATTATTGAGGTGAATATGGTCATATTACAGAAAATTGTATAATGACACACTTTAAAGGTAAATCCAAGAGTTGGATGAATGGAAGTTTGCTTTGTTATAGTTGTCACAAGATCGGTCATACCAAGAGAGACTGCAAGACCATAGCCCTGACACCTACTGTTGAGCAGATAAAGAAACAGAAGAATTTGACATGGAGAAAGAAAGAAGAAGCAAGCAGTAGTGGACCTAGTGAAGCCAAGATCACCTAATCCAATGGATCAAGTGATCACACTACTTCCAATTAAAGCAAAAAGGTATGTAAGGAACCTTTTTTTCAAATGCTATATTTTACACCCGTTCCTAACATAAAATGTATAAAAGTCTATATCTGCATAAGATAAGATGCATATAGATAGATATGAGACAAGAACTGAGAAAAGAATTGATATGCATAATTGATGTCGAGCATCAGTATTAGCATATGTCGAGCCCCCATATCGACCAAGATGAGATCTTGACCGAGTGTCAGTAGTGACCGAGTCACTATTTTGACTGAGTGGTGGAATGACTTAACCGAGCTATTTATTCAAGGACCAAGGACAGTTGTTATCCACCTACCACTCTATGAAACATTTATTGAAGACCTAATTTGACCATTTGAGGTTATATAATGAATTTCACCATTCATTTTTTATTTCATGAAGTGATTAGATTTTGCAAAGAATTTCTAAGGCAATTCAAGAGTGAATTGAGCAAAGTTTGTAAAGATTCCACTTGTGTATCGTCGGCAAGCATTGTGAAAGGTTGAAGATCTGTTGTTGACGAGTTACCCAGAATCTATTTCACGGACCCTAATTTGCAGATATAGCAGAAATTTCATCTGTTGGAGTGAAGAGACAAGAAAAGGAAATGAATAATGTTCATTTGGTCAAGAGTGACGCTTGTGCACCACCCAATTTTTGATTTGTTACTGAGACTGCGGTGAAGGGAGATCTTACGGGAGCCCTTTCATTGATCCTGCCTAAAGTTCTTATGATCCATGATGTGAGAGAATGCTACATGTGTAAAATTGGAGAATTTGTAGATTTTGAGTTAACATAAGCCTACAATAAACTATGTGAAAATAGGGCATTAAAGGCTGATCATCAACACATTACCGACAAAGGGTTATTTTGTGCCCTAGATTTCCTACCCTAATTCAAAATTGAATGGATAAGGATAGTGCTAAGAAGAATACATGATATGAGTCTATGGATGGAGAATGGACTAGTAAAGATCACTAAATATATCATCCACTGAGTTACTCGTTACCCTGTGTGCAAGGGAAATGAACAATGTGTTGTCAGAGTAAGGAAGACATTGAGAAGAACACTTTAGCTGAGTGGATCAAGACAGGAATGACAATTTCAATGGTCAAGGATCCTAAAATTGACTTTGGAGTTAGAGTGATTGCATAAAAATTTTATCAATCAAGAAGATTGGATAGTGTCCCATGTATTGTGGTTGATTAGGCATGGAAGATAGAGAAAATGGATCATACTTATGATCTTTTCGAGCTACAAATGACTCAACTTTACGTGAACCTATCATCAATTAGGAAGGCAAAGAACTCTATGTGTAAGTTCGGATCCTTGTTAGTTTCCATTTTTTTCTATGTTCAGGATACTTTTCCTACTATAGGAGATGTAGTATGGAGTCAGGACCGACCTGCAACAATACAGATTAATGAGTTCATACATCAGATAGGAGAGAACTTTGACAATTTCATGGATAATTACTTTGTTGAGTTTAAGAAAAAGATGAGATTAAGGAGCAGAATCCTTGTATCACTAGTAGAGAATCATTATGATGGTGTTTTCTTTCTAGTTGATACTGCTTACACTTATGTACAAGCTATAGTACCAAGGGTAGCATGGCTAAGGCCATTACCTTATGAAGTAAATATAGATGAGACATCTGTAGCAATCACAACTTTACTTGTAGAGGAAGTTGATAAAAAGGCTAAGAGATTTGGGAAATATGAAGAAGCAAAATCAAAGATAACCACAGATTTGAAGGTTGAAACCATGGAGAGGAAGAGAAAGAAAATAGTGAAGAATCTTGAGAAGATGTTAGAAGAAGAAGAAGAGGAAGAGGAAGATGCAACAGTATAGATCACACAAGGTCATGGTGAGGACCAATCTAGTGACTCTAAAGAAAGTGAAGATGAAGATGTGGAAGTGAACAAAAAGGGTAAGAAAGTGATGGTTGTCAAGTCGACTAAGAAGAGGAGTTCACAATATAATTCTACTACTCCCACCACATCTAGACTGAGAACCAGGGCATCTACAATTACAATATCAGTCGAGCCACAAAATAAAATGTTATTAAAGAATGTTGAAGGGGAGAGCTCAGGGAAAAGGAAACAAGTTCAAACTGAAGCTAAGCCGAGCCACCCTAAGAGGAATCCGAGAAGGAAATACATTTTGGGAAAATATGCTGAAGATGAAGAATTAACAGAAATAGAGGACATCAAATAATTCAAAGTTGCTACACAAAAACATCCTACTAATGTTGATGAGATTTGTCACAACATCAGGAACTCAGTAGGTTTGTCTGAATTCAAGTTTATTAAGTTTGAAAAGTTAAGTAAAATTGATAAGGCAAAGATAGAAGATGCAATGATGGATATGTTAGCATCATACAAGATGACACCATTAGAGATTGGTAATCGATTCTATGTTGAATTAGAAATTAAGTTTGATGAGAGATGGCATCATGCCATTATGACAGAAAGAATATCAGAGAAGGAGCATTATCTCAAATTATGCACGAGTTGACAAAGCAGCAGAGAGATAAATTCATGGAATAGTATAGGAATAGATTCATTCCTAAATTGAGATCTTATTCTATAGTGAAGAATGACGTTGAAGTAGTTGTTCAACAAAGATAATTAATGTGGAAGACAATCTTTGGATTGATAGTGGACAAGAACAAAGATGAAGGCACATCAAAACAAGTTGAGCTTAACAATAAAGAAGATATTGATAAGCCTGATAGTGTTGAGGATGAGATGAAGGATAAGGTTGAGGATGAACAGACTGGGGATTTAGCAACTGATGAGTGTACACAAGGTTTGAATGCTGAGGAGAAGGGTAAATAAACATTCACAATTCTAGATTCACCTACCGAGGCAATCCTTGAAGTCAATGAAGAAGGAGATAAGACCAAAGAAGATCAAGCAGATAAGTCTGCATCAAATATATCTAAATCACATGAAGGAGACACAGAGGAGACTAATACTCTTGAAACCAAGGAGAAAGAGGAACCTAAGGAGAAAGAGGCTATTCAAGGATTAGTACAGTTACCTAATGTCACACCTCTTGTGCACACTAAAATCAAGAGTGTTGATACACTTGAACAACAAGTAATTATTACTCAGAAGGAGTTAGTTTCAATCAGTGGTGATACCAGTACCTTGAAAGCCGAATAGAGACCGAGTAGCAGCTCACCAGAGACCAAGAAGAAGTAGTCGCATAAGAAGAAAAAGGAAAAGTCTTTGAGAATTGAAGTAACACTTGATGAAGTTATAGTGATTCCAAAATGGGATACTGATAACTTATCTTATGAGAAAATATTAATCTTGTAGGATTTATTGAATAGGAAGAGCAAGCAAGAGGAATTGAAAAGGAAACTGTTAATGTTTGTATCTTCAGTCATATGATCATTAGAATACATATAATATATGTTGATTAATAATAATATAATATATATGTTATATTATTATTAATCATATGACATTTAATATTTAATATTAAATTATTATTCTTAATTAATAATTGATTGATGAAACATTATAAGATTGATTAAATTATAA